>RJWJ010018323.1:0-31721 GCA_004363605.1 Indri indri | reverse complement strand
GTTCCCAGCCTTCCTCCTTTCCTTCCTTCCTTCTGAGCCGACCACCCACAGAGTGTTCCAAGAGGCCCCAGGGGAATGAGCAGGTCAGAGCTGTGGTTCCAACCCAGGCACCACTGAGCAACAGCCGGCAGGGCAGGGCTCTTGGAAACGGGGGTCTTGGCTGAGCCTTGGGAACCCGGGTCCTGCACAGGAGGGGACAGAAGTGAACATGACTTACGGTGTGCCTAAGCTTGTCACATGGGCAGGCTCCGCTCTGTCCCCTGCAGATGTTGCACACACCACACAAGGGGTTCTCAGGTGCACACTGGGCAGGGCATGTGGGTTGGGTATTTAGAACCTGCAGCCCCAGCCAGGAGAAGGTGGGAAGCTGGAAATGGGATTTGGCTCTCCGAGCTCTCCTTCCTGCCGTCCTGCCTGTGCCCTTTCTCCGTCAGCTCTGATCTCTGCAAGCGGAGAAGCATTTGCAGTAAAGCCTTGTCCCGGCAGCTTTGATTCTGCATTTCTTTTAAACAAGTGAAATTGCATCTTCCAGCTGCCACGTATTGGCTCCTGCCATCCCTGGTGTAGCCTGAAACCCGAAGTTCCCAAAAGTCTGAGCAGGCAGGAAAGGCTCCTCTGTGGCGGCTGCCCCAGCCACGCGACTTTGGAAGCAGAATCTGAAGCTGTTTTCCTAGTATCAGTTCTCTCCTCCTGGTGTCCTGTATCCTGCTTAAGATGGTCCATTAATCAAAACCAGTAGGCTGACTGTGTCCCTGTGCACCTTGTAAAATCCTCCACTCTCCTTCAACCATGTCACAGCCAAAGCAAAAGCTAGAAGCCAGAGACGGTGTCCGCATTAACCCTGACGGTCTCAGGGTTGAAGCTGCTGTCCCCGATGCCCAGGCAGGGGCCACTGCAGACCCCTCAATCTCCATCCTGTTCTCTAACAAATCCTGCCCTAAAAACTGGCCTATTACAACACACCCATTCTAAATCCCTCACCTCCCGAAAGCAGTGATGGGGACCTCTATGTGATCGACAAGGGGTGTTCCGAGAAATCCAGGCTGGCTGAGAACCCCCAGCCTGCCCCTTGTCCCCTTTGAGGTGGCTGAGGATGAGCCTTGTAGAATGGGGGGGTGGAGCAGCCACTGGGGTGTGGTGCCTGCCCCACCCCCCAAAGAGGGATCAAGGTTTCCCCACAGGGGACATCCAGAATGCAGAGCCCTGAGAGACCACCTAGCGCCCAGTGTCCACTTCCAGCTGGCGCCCTGCCTGGCTCTGCTCCAGCCGGCACCAAGCAGCCAGGACATGCCTTTCCCGGGGCCTTGCCGTGCAGTGAGGGGTTGGCCTACATCCTACCCTTGGCACCTCCAGGGATGCCTTTCCTTACTTCTTTTATGGGCTCTGTGTTCTGAAAGATTTTGTCACCCAAAAACTTGGCCTGGTGAAATGGCCTGAGCCATTTCATCATATGCAGATATGCTTTCCCAGTATGTTCCTGGGAATTTGGAAACAGCCTGCGAATCCCTTTACTTTGGGGCCCAGATAGGAAGCAGACCCGCTGCACGGCAGGATTACCTGGGCGGCTTCTTACACCCAGGAGTGGGGCCAGGGAAGGCCTCTCTGAGGGGCCCTCCCCACCCGCATCCCTCTGTAACCACAACGCACACCGCGCCTTTCTCACGACACCCCTTCCCGCACGCTCCCGCCTGCTCCCCCACGCACCCAGCACACCCTCGCCACCCACGTCCACTCCACTCCATGAGGCCGGGCCATGGAGGGGACGCCATGCAGCAAAGAACCCTAGAGGATCCGAGGGCCCGGGCTGTTGTGCAGGGCCGTGTCCAGGTGGACACCTGGGATTTGGGCCTGGCTTTCATCGCTTTGGACAAATGGCATCTTGCCAGGCAGCAGCCGCCATAGTCCCTGGCTCGCCAGAAGCTGCACAGTCACGGGGAAGCAGAAGCCCTGGAAATAAACGTGAGGGGCGAGGACATCTGAGCTGCACATCTGAGCCTCTGCTCCAGGCAGAGGCGCAGGTGGGCAAGGACATGGGTGAGCAGCCCTGGGAATTCTCAGAGATGTTTGGGGGAGGGAGGCCCAGAATCTTCCCTGAAAAAGCAGATTCCTGCTAGTAACATGGGGAGAGAGAGGGCTCACAGCCGCGTAATTCGGGCGTAGATGTTAATGTGCTCCCGGGTGCCTGGCAGGGGTTGGGGACGTACAGATTATGCAGAAACAGATAACACAACCGACACCCGGGGCTGGTCTTGTTTGGAGGGCCCAGGACAGGCCCAGTCTGAGGTTGCCAAGCTTCTCCTCTGCTCGCCTCCACCCATCCAGCAGTAGCTAAGCCACTAATGCGTTCTCTGGCAAGCAGGCCTGTAATTCGGTTTGTGCCTTCCTCCCTCTCCATATATTTCAGTGGGTAATTAGCAAGACAGACACTTAAGGAAAATGAGTCCGTCTTCCTGGGTAATCTCATAGCTCCGTGACTCAGACCCAACCAGGCATGTCCATGCGACACTCTCCGCTGCTCCCTGTGGGCATGGCACTGCGAAAGGGCTCTTTAGTGGTCACTGAGAGTCTGCCACAAGGACGTGGATAGGAAAATAACCATGCTTCAGGGATGCATTGTCATTAAAGCCTGTCCTAGTAAACTCAAACCAGATTGCCCACACATCCCTGTTAACAGGAACACAATGGGCCACGGTGACAGAGGCATGGTGTCCAAGGACTGGGGGTGACGATCACATGTGGAGGCCTGGTTCAGTGTGGAAAAAGACCCAGACTAACTAGGATGAGGGGCAGGAGCAGCCTCTAAATAGTCCCAGAAGGGCCAGTGAACAGCAGGCATCAATTAAAATGAAGAATTTTCTAGCACTTTGTGTGCTTCCAGAGTGGAATTCATCTTCCTGGGGAGGTGGGGACACCCCCAGGAAGCCAGTCATCAGAAGAGGGAGCGCCTGGAGGTGGCTGGAGACCGCTGAGCTGGGGGAGGAGGGGGTGCTGAAGGAACAGTCTGGACAGTCTACGATTCTGCAAATTTGGGTTTCGGGAAAGTATCTGGTCTGGTCCCTTCAGTAATGGGAAGCTACAGAGTCACGATTTAGCTACCAAGGGCTTGTTACCCATCACTGTTCAGTTTCAATTAATCCAACTACAAGGGGGTCTGGCCACATCTCCCAGGAGTGTTTCTCCAAACAGCACTTCATGTCACTGCACTCCATTCTCATCCTTGTTTTTGCCAAAGTACGGTCACTGCCCAGTCCTGGAGTGAAGGAGACAGAGCTGCTGTGTGGGCCAAGATGGTGCCTTGACAGCCGGGTCCCCCCGGGGCCCTGGGTTCTGCGAAGCCCCGGCACAATTTCACTATTAGCTCATCCCTCTTCACATCTCCCCCAACCTCCGCCCAGGCCTCTTTTTTCTTCTCTCCATCCACCTTGCTCCACTCCAACCTTTAAATCTATCTCAAGTAGCCAACTCCACTGCGAGCTCCGACAGGCATCTCACGCTTAATATGACCAGATAGAGCTCTTCCCTCCACCGCCAACCCCAGCGTGGCTTCCCCGGTAAGCGAAGCCACCGTCGGTTTGGTTACTAAAGCAAAAGTCATTCTTGGCCCCCTCCCCTCACTTTTCTTCACTTGTCACATTGAATCCATCATTGGATCCTATCAATTCTATCTCCAAAACGTATTTCATGTCAACCCATTTCTCTCCATCTTCTCCACCACCGTCGTATTCAATGGCCTCTAACCAATCTCCCTGCCTCCCCTTTTGCTCCACATTGGGTCACTCATTACACGGAAGACAGAGTGATCCTTTAAACACGCGATCAGATGTCATTCCCCAGCTGAAACCTGCCAGTGACTTCCCATGCATTTAGAATAAATGGGTTTCTTCCCTGTGGCCCCCAAGGTCCTAAAAGGCCTGGCCCCTGCTTCTCTCCTTCCCCCACCATCCTGGCCTTTGTACCAAGTCCTAAAAGGCACCAAGCTCTTTCCCTGTCCCTCTGCCCAAAACATTCTTCCCTGGGCTGTTCTGGGTTGTCTTCTCTTTAGCTTTCAAGCTTCCTCAGAAAGGCTCTCCAAGAGGGTTGCTACTCTATTATTCTCTATTATAGCACTCTCTAAAGTTCCTTCCTAGCTCGAATCACAATATATAATTATTTTACATTTTTGTATAGATTGCCATCATCTGCCCCAGCGCCCCCAAGACTACAAGCACTTCGAGTTGAGCAATGACCTTGACTGTCTTTCACATCATTTTATGTCCAGTGCCTACCAGTGCCCGGTGCAGGGTAGTTGGCCAAGAACTATTTCTTGAATGAACGACTGAGTCTCTCAGTCCATTTCTACTTGATGAACCTTCCCTGTGCAATTCGGTGTTCTTCATTCTGGTGCCACAGGTTCTGAGGCTGGTCACCTTGGAGGAAGATTTTGGTAGTGGTCAGACTGTTGTTCCCATCCAAGCAATCAGAACGTACTGTCGGTAAGGCATTTCTGCCAAGTTTTCACATGGGCTGGGGTATATAACAATGGTTCATGGTCATGGACCGGTATAAAAAGTCAGTAAGCAGAAGGTTCATAGGAAACTTAAGTGGCTGAATGGCCAAGGTCTTGTGACTAAGTTCTGTAGTTTTGCTATATGAATTCTGTAGTTGCGAAGATACAACCAGGTAACTGCTTCTGGAAGAAAAACAACTCTTGTAAAAAATTACCCATTTGAATGGGTTGTGGGGAGCTTTCCCACTAGAAGCCTTTTCTTCCAAAGTTCCAAAATAGCAATGAGGATCCCGCATAAGAACTGCCTGTCTTCTCCTGGGACCAACTAACTAGCAGGCAGACGACCGAGAAGGGGGCAGCCCAGGGGAGCCAGCGCCCTCCTTGGCTGCTGGCTTCATCGCAGAGCAGAAGTCTCCCCTGTCCTGTGCCACAGAATGGGCCTAAGCCTACAGAAACATGTGCTCCCTGAACCAGGATGCTGTCCGTACACCAGGGAAAAAACATCCCCGAGCCTAACATCATCCTAAAGCAGTAAGCAATGGCAAAAGCTAGAGGTACGCAAAACAGGGAGGCGGGGAACTGCGCCAGCAGCTGACTTCTGAACTCCACCTGCCCAGCTACACGGCTACCCACGCTACCGACAAAGAAAGATGGGAAATCAAAACATTACAGTGATTCCTAACCCCCACCTGCCCTGCGAGGGGAATTACAACATGTTGCTCCTGGTAAGCATCAATCTGTTGTCTGCACAGAAAGGACTGTCCATGTGAATTCTCTTTTTGGTCAAAAACGTATCCAAAGGCTTCTGAAGACTGCTCCAGACGACCAGTTAAAGCACTGAGAATTTATTTTTATCATGCAGAGTCCTTTGGATTGCAGCTTTCTCTGCTGTGGTGTGGTTGGTCTTACCCACATTTGTCAACATGCAAAATAATCCCACTCTCTCCTGAAACCTCAAGCCCCAAACTAGCCTCAATTACCACTCTAGTTTCTTGCTGGGAGACAGATGTGTTCACGAGCCACTTAGCCTTTTGAACCTCTAGGGTCATACTTTATCGCAATTGAGGCCTAAATAGCAGGGAAACAAAACCACAAATGTCTTGAGAGGCATGTAGTATGACAGTGACACAACTGAGCCCAGGGACTGGGTTCAAATCTTGGTTCTGCTACCTCTTAGCCGTGTGACCTTGGACAAATTTCTTAATCACTCTGTGCCTCACTCAATGTACTCCTCTGTAGAAATAATAATAGTACTAAGCTTCATAGTTCGTTATAAGGATTAAAAGAATTCATACACGTAAAGGGCTTCGAAGGGTGTCCGGCACGTGGCGAGTGCTCTGTAAGTGTTGCTATTACTCCATCATGACTCTGAAAAGGGGCTTTAGTTAAAGGACAGAGATCACCTCCACCAATACAGTTCAAAGTCCAGCTTCCCAGAGGACTTCGATTCCAGTAAACTCACCGTACACCAGTGGTTGAGCCAGGACACAGCGGCTGCCACCCCCAAGCACAGCTCAGCTTCTTCCTCAGGGTCAGGGGAGTATCTCAGTCACTCTCCGTCTTCCATCCCCTGCGCCTCGCTGTTGTCAGACAGGGAACGCGACTCCCTGCCCTGGCAGTTGCTCCTGGGGATGGAGTCAGCCTTCTGTGCTGATGAGGCGAGGCTTTCTAAACCGTAGCTTGGTGTCGGGATCTTGCCCACAGGGAGGTTTTGGTCCCCCAAGGACAGGAGACTTCTGTGACTTCCGAGTCAATGCCACCGATATGGTCTGAAGATGCTGCGGAATGCAGTTAGGAGGGGGCCCGCCAGGAGTCTGGACTCGGGGGAGGGGCTGCGCTGCACCTGTGGCCCTGTCCTGTGGCCCTGTCCTGTGGGCCAGGCCGGGAACCGCTGCATGTTTTGGGGAGGAGGTCCTCTGAGGTCTTCCCCCTGTGTTCACAGGTCTCTAAGATTGCAGTGTGACACTGCAGTGACCCTATTAATCCTCCCAGTGGGCAGTGGCGGGAAACCCCACCGCTCCTCTGAGGGCTGCTCCAGATAACTCAGGGAAATGCGGAGAACAGACGCAGTGAGAACGGAGTTGAGTTGATTGTACTCCGGACTGAGGAAGGCAGCCACAGAAAATGCAAGGCAGCCACTGAATATGGCTTCCCTTTGAAGAACAAAAGCAAAGAAAATTGGCTCACCAATGAGAATTAAGCGGTAACAATGTACTGAACAGAAATCAAAATCGGTTCTCAGCCAGCTCGCCCAGAAAAATACAGGATCCTGAAGAGTAAAACTGAACTATGTGAGACCTTTGAATAGTGAAAATTTTACTTTAAAATGCCTTTATAAAGTGATTTTAGTGCTCACAGAGATGAAGTGAGCACAGAGAGCAGGCAGCCGTCTTGCCTTTAGGTTGCCGGTGCTTCCTGGGCTCCCCAGGCGCCCTGGCCGCCAGCGGCGAGGGGCAGCTCCCCTCCAGGGCCTCTCGGCAGTTCCAAGTAAGGTTGCTTTCTTTAGGCTCCCAAACCTTTCTGAGTCCAGACAATTCCAGATTTCAGATTCAGCTGGGCAATGCTAGATTTACCTCGCTCAGCCTAGGTCCCAACCGTAGGAACATCTCCCCGGTCACCCTCTCCCCTAACCCCGAGTGACCACCTGGGAGCATCAGTTTTTTTCAGGAAGAACTAACTCATTTAGGCCTCCTGCTCTTCACTTTACTACTTTGGTAGGAGACTGGCAACCAGAGACAAAACTGTCCTGGGTCAAAGACAATGCAGAACTGATCAGGAAAGGGTCTGCGTCACTTTGTGTCACACTGGAAGACAGACGATACACTCAAATGGGGATGTTGAGAGTTTAACGAGGAGACTGTAAAGGTGCTGACAGGGGGGGAACCCACAAAGGAAGACATAATGTACCAGGGCCACAGGCTGGTCTGGGCCTGCGGGGAACGCAGCTGTAAGACACTGCCTGGCGGGAGCCACAGCCCACAGAGGGAGATGGCAGGAACGCTCTGCAGCTGGCATGGCAGGCACTGGGGAGGCCACGTGTGGACCTCACGCTCCCACCATCTGATCTCCCATCAGTGCATCTGTTGACAGAGTCCCAACAAATCCAGAAGCCAAGGGACCCTGTTAATGCAGTCCCTGAAAATCATCCTCTCTGGGCACAGAGGGCCGAGTAGGCAAAGGGGTCTGGAGGGGCAGATGGAAAATACCCAGCCGGGGTCGCTCCCCAGAGGCCACAGCTCCTCGGTCTCCAGCCAGGTGAAGCCATTACAAGACACAACTTCCCTGGGCAATTTCAAAGCCCTGCTTACTGCTGGGAATGCATGTTTGAACAAAGCCTTTATTCTCTATTCCAAGAGCAGGGCTGGAATTTAAAAAGCTTCATTTTCAGGACTGGCTGCTTTTGATCTGTCCAACCTCGAACTTACATTTTGGAGTCAAATAGAATTATTTAAACAAAGCATTTCAGTGATAAGCACAAAATGTTTTTATTTTATTTTTTTATCCTTCCCCCCTTCCCAACACCACACAAATATTTCTACTCAAAATGTAAGGACTATTCTGTGGCCAACTCTTCAAATCACAGCCTCTCTCTGCTTCCGTGTCCCTGGGTCTTTGTTTCTCCAGCCTGCGTGTCTATCTAGCTTTGCCTGTGTACGGGCCACGGCAGGGGCCTAATTTTCCCCGACAATGGCCTGGAGCAGCGTTTCCCTCCTCTGACTCCTGCTTCTGGGTTTGGCAGAATCACATGTTGCCATCCAATTTTCTTTATTAATTATACTTTGTTTTCATTTTGTTCCATGCACCCCCCAACCCATTTTCCTTTTTGTCTGATTTAAGCCCTTCTCTGATATCATCTTCTATTCTTCTCAGCTGAACTTGTCTCCGGCTCCAAGCCCACATTTACCTCTTTCGTCATATTCGGCCTGCCCCGCCTCATCTGTTATTGAAGTGGGAGCGCTCATCACTATTTGCATCCCTTGGAAGTAATACATCCTCTGTCCTGTCCTAGACAGAGTATGCCCCTCTGGGTCATAGCAAAGCCCAGCTCTCCATGCATGGAGCACAGGAGGTGTCAGAGTGACTGTTATTGATGCTTGGAGTTGGCCTATCGGTCATTGAAAGTCAACCTGACATGGAAGAGCTACTTTCTTCATAGCCGTGAAAGCAAATGGAGACAGTAAGACCACAAATCCCCAGACATTAAAGAGGTACATCAGTTGGAAAACAAAGCTCAGACACAGCCTTGTCCAACTGTGTTCCATACAAATAACAAAAATATGGAAATTCTCTCTGTAGAGAGTGAGCTAAATTCCTATCACAATGATTCTATACAAATAAAACGAAGGTCTAGACAGAGGAGCACTAATAAAATGCACCTTATGGTAGGAAGAACTGAAATGTTATCAAATGACTTTACTTTTGTGTTAGTGGTCAGTTATGGATCTTTGCTCAAGCTTACTGAGCAGAATCGCTAATTTTTAGGGCCAAGAGAAATGTGGACAGTACTACATTTAAGAGCAGAATCTTCTAATCCCAAAAGACAACATCACTGCGAAAGAATGAACATTTTGAATATAGGGAATATTCCATTTTCAGGCCCAGGGACTAGGCAGAATCAAAGCCCCTGTCTTGGATGACTTTTCTGCACAGAGACCAGCAGTGACTAGGCCTCCATCAAGCACTAGTCCCTGCTCTTCCCTGCCAGAGATGACAGAAATGCAGCTCTCACCTCTGACTCCGAGAATACTGCTAGGGAAAAGAAACTTCCACTTGGCTAATGAGGCTAGGATTTTCATCAGGTGAAGAGAACACACACTCTTTAAAGACTGGCGCACTAAACCCTGAGAGAAAGCTTCGAGCTCAGGATATGGTTTATGGGCTCTTGCTATGACTGGAAATAATAATCAAGAAGGGAGAAAGACCTTGAAGAAGCTGTGTCAACTCCAGTGTAAAATAAAATAGACAATTTATACTAAATATGCTTTGGCCAGCAGGTTCCCCCAGGAGAAGTGTATTAAAGGTACTAATACTGGCAGAACCACTGAGCCAGGGCACCACAAGCCAGTGTTACTTTGACCCATTCAGAAACACAAGTGTCTCTAAATTAACTGTAAGAAGCACATGTACTACATTTAGCCACTGAGTAGATTTAAATACAACTAGTACGTGTTCAGCTGGCCAGGAGTGGGTCGTTTTGGAGCCCTAACTGATATTCCATGGGGGTTTGGAATGACACTAGGTTACTACTTTATAAAAGTAAAAGCAATTGCAAATTGTTTCTTTAGAATTTGCTTGTGAAGGCATCTATTCACCCAGTTTGACTTTGAATGGCAGGTGGAAAGGAGACCCCTATAATGCTAAGAGTAATGATGCATTTTCCTCTGTATCCAGCCTCATGACCTTCCCCAAAGATGTGTGCCCACCACCTCAGCAGCAGGCCAAGCTCATAATTTGCATAAAGGCTTAGAGGACCTTATTATATTCACCTCTTGTTAAAATAAAAATTAATGTGCATGGGTAACATTTGTTTTTTATTGAGTTAATCAATACATTGGGAATTTAGCAGCAAGTTAATGGCAAGCAGTTACAAAATCTCCTATTTTTCTATGCTTAAAGTTGTCTTAAATAATCTATAGCAACCTAAAATCATAAGAACACATGTGAATGACTGAAGCACTTCTGTCTGTAATGCCTATGGCAAGTTTATTAGTAATTAATTTTCTAACAAAGTCTTCTAGTGCAAAGTGCACATAATTATATGGAACCTCCATTACCAAATTTGGCATCTTGTTTTCCCCTGTAAATAATTGTGCCTAAATATAAGAATTTGAAGTAAAACTGAGCAAGTATTCCCACAGGCTTGCATGGAGGGCATCTGTCCCCCTAAACAACACCTTGAGTTGATGTCAGCCGCAGCCCACTGCCAAGCCTCTTGGTGGCTGTCCTTAAATACCATGTGCGGTTTACACTGCTTTGGTGATAACTAGCTTCAATTTTAATCTGCAAACACATGGCAGGGCTCAGCAGAGCTAAAAGGCTACGAGCTCGGCACAGTGCTGTCCTCTTCCCTTCTCTCCCCTCACTTTAGTGCTAATAAGAGCAGTCTTGTTTCTGTTCTGTCCAGCACTGGAGAGAACCTTAGGGTTTCTTTTTGGTTCTAGACGGGGCCGTGGATTTAGCAGTGCCTTTGGCTACTGTTCCTTGGCTTGAAGTCATAGGGGTTTTCTCTGTTTCTCCCTTGAGTTCAACTGGAAGGACTCTGCTAGATGTGAAATTCGAATAGCACAGGCCAACGTTGTCCACATCTACCTTCTTACTGGTTGCAGGAAACGTTTCAGAAGTGGACTACAAATAAAAGGAAAGTCCTGGATTAATTTTCAGACACCAAGTAACACACATCAGTTCAAAGAAGCAGGAAACCACAAAGTTTTCCAGCATTTGCAAGGTGGGCATTCTCTAGATACGGGATATAAACGACTCGCATTGTAAAATTATTAAACGCCAAAGAAAGTTCCTTTTGTACCTTCGAGCTAACTGAATTGCTTAGTGTTTGGTGTGGAGCGGACTGCACAGGCCCAATTTAAAAATCTCTGCCATGCAAAATCAAAGTAAATGTCTGGTAACATTTACACAGGGAAGTGCACTTGGACATACTTGTACTCATCTCATTTCGTCCTTAGAGATTTCTACACCAGCTTGACAAATGTATGGATACCCTGACAAGTACACTGTGATTACTCTTTCCAAGCTGGGCACAAAGTGGCTGCCTATGGCCCACACCCTCTATCTCATCATTCTTCTGCATTAATTCCAGAGACTGGAGCTAATTCCAGTCACACTGCGTGGGCAGGTCTGTAGACCTCTTCGAGTCTCAATTCCTGTTAAAAATTAGGAAAAATAATATTTGCACATTTACTACGAGGGGTTATCACAAGATTGTACTTCAGGGGTGGCCACGAAAGTACTTCATGGGCTTTAAAGTATGAAATAAACAGATGGGATTTAACAGTCACTTGCATTTTCTTAGGTCACCCCACTCCACGGTAGAGGAGGAACTGGTCTCAAATCCTGCTGTCATGAGGAAAGCAGAGTCCATTTTCACCTTAGGCCCATTTTAAAAGTGATCACTCTTAATTAAAAGAAGCTGAGCATAGAGTTCCAAAAGAGCAGAGAATGTCTTAGGATACCTACAAAGGAGGACAGGGGCCAAGACACAGGGTAGAGATGCAGCAAGCTCTCATTTACACAGAACGATCTGGGAAAGGGCTCACAAGTTTCATACTCAGGTAAACTGAAAGTTGCCGTACATACAGGTTAATAATCAGGTTAACAGTTTTCAAAGAATGTGACAAGATTACATGTAACCCAAATGAATCTGGTGTTTCTTTGATCATTCAGGCTCTTATGATGCAATGACCATGTTTTATACCCAGTGGCAGGCACTTAATGTATATTACCCAATGAATACATGACTTCCCGGGGCTGCAGCAAAACTTTGGGTCATTTACACTTTTGGTACCTGTATTTCAAGAAAGAAAACATCTACCTGATGTTTGCTTATTGGAGACAGCCCTTAAATGTGTGCCTTCTCAGATCATCACTTCTGTCTGACTTTATAACAGGGTATGCTAATTCTTGAGCAGGTAATACTTAAAAATCATTTTGAACCTTGAAAAATTGTATAAAATTTGAAATGTAAAAAGATTATTTTCTCTAGTTTCCCCACACCCCGAGGAAACTTCTGGGTTGCTTCTCTGTGTAATCTTTTAAGAAGTAGAAAATATTAAAAATTCTTCAGCATTCATTAATATAGTTTGTATTCTCTTATTGAAAACTCCTTATGTTCAGGAGGAAGGTGAGGATGCGACATCTCTGATGTTCTAGTATCTGGCTGAGGACAAGTTGCTTTGCTTAGTATAGTTCTGGTCCCTAAGACACAGAATCTATCTTGAAAATTTCAATTCATAAATTTAATTAACTTTACACACAAATCCTATTAAAAGGTGAATCTAAGTGTAACCTTCTCTCTTTTGACATTTCTACTTGGATTGTGAGTTATCATCCAAGTAGTTAAGGAAATGTTTTCAACATGTCCACTACAATCAATATTCTATAGACTAGGAATAGAGATTCAGTCGTTTTCTTTTTAATGTGCTCATATTCATATCTGGCTTAATGTTTCTATTCTTTCTCACTGTTCCAATTGTTAATGTACTTAAGTCATTAAAGCAGACTCAGAAGTTGCAGTCACCAGGAAAAAATACTCAGAAACAGTCTCTGGACGGGATTAGTGATGTAGGTTTTTTTTTTCTTTTTTCCAAAATCTCTACAGGCTCCGGTATTTTCTTCTTGGATACAATATCTGAAGATCATTATCAGAATATTCTGGCAAAGTGGAAGGAAAAAGAAAACTAAACCAAAATGTTTAGTTGCTTTGGTGTAGAAACATGATTTTTTCTATTTCATTCTATAGCAAGATAAGAAAATTATATTCCTCAGCCACATTTATTTATAACTTTAGTGATTTCTTAAATAGGTTGTATATCCCCATGATTTAATATTCACAATGTTCAAAATCTCCTCCTTGCCCCCTAGTTAACTCAACTCTACCCATAAAAGACAACCAACATTGTCAATTTACAGTGTCCACTTCCAGAGAGATCTTATGCATCCTCAAGCAAATATTAGGTGGAATCAAATGAAATTGGTTTTCATTCCATTGTCATTTCCTTTGGCTGCAGGTCAAAATCAATCTAATAATGGCAATTTCATATGGTTCAATCTTACCCATCAACACGCTTTCTTCTCCTTTTTTTACACAAATGTAGCCAACTGTAAAAACTCTTTTACATCTTGATGTTTTTTTCAACTAACGATTATCCTGAAGATCATTCCATGTCGATTCATAAAAAAGTCCTTATTCTTTTTTCTGGCTGTGCAGTATTCTCTTGTTTACATATAACTTATTTAGTCAGCCCCTTCACAATGAATATTCAGGTTTTTTCCAGTCTTTTGCTGGTACAAATAGCATTGCTGTCAATAGTCTTGTACTCGTGTCATTTTGCATATGTGTAAGTGTATCTACAGGATATATATTTTAAAAGTGGAATTCCTGGGTCAAATTGTATATGCATTTATAATTTTGAAAGGCACTACCATATTGCCTTCCACTGAAGTTGTACCAACTTATACTCTTACCAGCAGCATATAAAAGTACCTATTTTCTTATTTGTCAATTTGGTGTGTTTTGTTTTTATTTTTGTTTTTAGAGATAGGGTATCTTTGTGTAGCCCAGGATGGAGTGCAGTGGCATGATCACAGCTCACTGCAACCTCGAACTCCTGGGTTCAAGCAATCCTGCCTCAGCCTCCCAAGTACCTGGGACTACAGGTGTGTGCCACCACACTTGGCTAATTTTTTTTTTTTTTTCATTTTTTGTAGAGACAGGGTCTCACTATGTTGCCCGGGCTGGTCTCAAACTCCTGGCCTCAAGCAATTCTCCTGCCTTGGCCTCCCGAAGTGCTGGAATTACAGGTGCGAGCCACTGCAGCTGGCCTCAATTTGGTTTTAACACATGTTAAAACTAATACAGTTGACCATATTTCAATTTAGCTCCCAAATCAGCCTAACACTGGCTGCACTGAAACGAATCCTGATATTTGTTCCTTCACTTCCTGGTAACATCAATGCAGATCTACTTACCTTTATGCAAATGTTTAGAATGCTTAGAAGCTTCTATGTATATGTGTTTACCTTGTAAAATACTGTGTGTGTACCTTACATTTCTCTTGGCTAACTTGTAGTTGCATTAAGTTTAGGATGGCATTGTTTAGGAAGCAGAATCCTAATAGTTTTTCCAAAGAGTCTGAGACTCCCCTCTTAAATACCCTCTCATCGAAACTATTCACTATCAAAAAGACGGAACTATCAAAAAGATAGAACATGGATGCAGAATGGCCACTATTGTACCCTTCAGGCTGAACTGTAGTTTTCTTCACAAAGAGCCAAGCCTCTCATCTCCTTGGAAAACAAATGGCCAAGGCAAATTCCAGCTTCCAGGCTTTATCTAGGAACATGAACAAATCTTAATTTTGGGGGGATTTCTTTTGTTAGGTTATAGATTATCTAAGTTTGGGGCTTCTCCTTTTCTTCTCTCATAGCTAGTGGGATTCCTCAGGGATCTATGCTGTCACTGATGCAATTTTATAGTTTTGTAAGAAATAGAACAGAGAAATGAAAAATGAAATTGCCAAGGCTATAAGCTCTTCCAGGTCATGAAAAGCAAATAGAAGATGATGAGCTCCCATAAGATTGTACAAAGGGGAGACAGAGGAATTTCAATATTCAGTTCTGGGGGCAAGATTCTAAATTATCATCATAAGACTGTTGGCCATCCATTTATCAACAAAACAGAGGGCCTAAAAATCACTGTAGACTGTTCTCTGAAGATTAAGATACTTGTCTAATGTACTACCGCACAATGGTCAAGAAAACCTGGCTATCATCAGAAACCATCTTAGAAATCAAAGAAAAAAATGTTCTATCCTTATATAAAATTGTGATGAGTTCACACCTGAAACATTGCAAACAGCTTGAATAGATATAAAGGGACCAGAGAACGTTTACAGACAAGCTACTAATACGATTAAGGGTGGAGGTTTCTTTAGAAGAGAGCTCTTCAATCTCGAAAGATAAAGAATACGAGGATATATACTCAAAATCTATAAAATGAAGAAGGGGGCAGATATCACCACTGTTGAGCCAGATGGCATCGCCGAGTGCTGCAGTCAGTCAGGATGGTTAGTTACACCCGGGGCTGCCCCAAGCAGCATTTTGATTGTTCTTCATCTTTGACAAATTTGTACCATTTGGGATAGCTGAAGAATAGCCAGTTGTTCTGGAGGCAGAATGATGGAAAAGATGACCTTACAAAGTTCCCTCCAGTTTCACCTTTTTGTAATTCAGTACCCTTGGCCTGATTTCTCCAGCTCATATTATTAATCTGGAAAAGGGGGCTCCATATGTGCAAGGGGAGCTATGTAACAAGAAAACTGGGCTAAATATACATATTTCATTATTCGCTAGCATAGCTTTAACCTGATGAACTTATCTGGCGATAATGGATGCAAAACCTGTAAGCTCCAGGCATATCCCTGCAAGTTAATACCAGTGCATGATTACTAGAAACTGTTACCATTTCTCTGAATTTTGAGTAAAATACACGCTATTTAAGTAAAGTGGTTTATCACCATAGCAACCATTTCCAGAGTCACACATTCAAATTATAGGCCTGCACAAGGTCCAAATGACAAAATTCTGAGACAAGTTTTCTGCTATACTTTTGCGTGTACTAGACACCCACTGTCTCTCACAATCCTGTGGTTTTCAGAAGAAAAAAGGAAGGGAACAAAAAGCATGCAGAAGAAGAGAAATCAGCTTCCAAATATATAGACTTCTTTTATAAGGTTACTCACATAAAAATCTGGGCCTTGAATGGAGTCAATGAAAGTTAAATCTAACTTGCAAATTAGAAAGATGTAAATATCCGTCTTTTCTTTGTAACGAAGGTATGATTTACATATAGCAGAATATACAAATATCAAGGATACAGTTTGATGAGTTCTGACAAATGCATACAACTGTATAACCAACACCACAATAAAGAAATAGAACAATTCCCTGAAAAGTTCCTTCATAACACAACCCAGTGAACCCTCTTATCCCGGGGGAAGCAACCGTTCTGATTTTTTTCAGTATAAATGAGTTTTGCCTTTTCTAAAACTTCATGTAAATGAAAAAGAATATAGTATACACTCTTTTGTATCTGACTTTTTTTGCTTAACATTTTTAATTGAAATTTTTATTGAGATATTTGTAGATTCTCATACTATTGAAACATAGGTTTTTGAGATTCATTCATGTATCAACAAGTCATTCCTTTTCTCTTGCCAAGTAGTACTCCATCGTATGGATATACCGCAATTTGTTTACTCATTCTTCTGGTAACGAACATTTGAGTTGTTTCCAGTTTGGGGCTGCTTATATATAGAGCTGCCATAAACATATCCGTCAAATCTTTTTGTGAATTTGGGATTTCTGAGTAAATGGTAAATGAATGCTTAACTTTATAAGTAACTGCCAAACTGTATTCTGAAAGAACTGTACCATTCTGCTTTCTGCAATGTAGGAGAAGTCCAGTTGTTCCATATCCTTGCCAATATTTGAATTTTCCAGTCTTTAATTTTGGCCATTATAGAAAATACGTAGTGATACCTCATCGTGGCCTTAATTTGCATTATTTGACTAATAATGTTGAGCATCTTTTCATATGCTTAATGACTACTTATATATGTTTTCCTATGTGAAGTATCTGTTCAAGTTTAATGACCATTTTAAAAATTGGGTTGCCTTATTGAGTTGTAGGAATTGTCTCCATACTCTGGATACAAGTCCTTTGTCATATATATTAATATTTACTGCAAATATTTTCTCCCTGTCTATGGTTTGCTTATTTCTTTTCTTAATATGCTTTTAGTGAGCAAATGTGTTTCATTTTTATGAAGCCCATTATATCAGTTTTTAAAAGTGTTTTCTGTGTTCTGAGAAACCTATGACTACCCCCTGGATGGAAGACAGTCTCTTATGTTTTCTCCTAGGAGCTTCGCAGTTTAGCTTTTAGATTTAGGTCTACCAACTATGGTGTTATGATATATATCTCATACGTATATGTGATATATATATATATATATACACACACACACACACACACACACATATATATATATATTTTCATCCATAGTTCCTATGGAATTTTAAAACTCCCATAGCCCTTGTTATAATGTTGGGGAACTTTAGGCCTTAGGAGCAGGCCTCAGGAGATAGACTCTCCCTCTCTGACCTTCTGCTATCCTACTTTCACCTGCCCAAGGCAGGACTCTGATCTGATTGTGGGTCAAAAAACCCTCATTCTAGAGAGGGTCCTGCCTCATACCCTGGAGGAAGGAATGCTACACAGGGAGGCCAGGAAGAATCTGAACAGAAAGGCCTTGCTGGGTTTAGATCATACGCATCTTGTTCAATCACATTTCTACATGGTTGTCAATCATGGCTATGTAATGAAACCTCCACAAAATACCAAGATGACTGAGTTCAGAGATTTTCCAGATAGCTGAACACAAGGAGGTTCCTGGAGGGTGGCATACAACTGCCTTGCTCTTCCCATGACGTTGGTGGTGATGTAGATCAAGAAACCCCCAGGGGAGCTATAGGGTCCCTGCTAAAGCTTGGGGCACTCAAGTACTCCACCTGGGGGACCAGAGTCTACCATGGACACAAAAGAACATCTTGGCAGCTGGCTCAATCACACAAACATCAACCAATGACAGGGAGAACAACGATATAGCCCATAACAGCGTCTTTCAACTCAAGCAAACAGGGTGTGGCTGATTCACACTCACAAGTACCACCCACCATCATCAAGAGTAAGCTGGGGGACCTAACTCAGTACACGGTGTTGGGAAGAGATGAAGACAGCAGGTCGGAGGTAATCCGAGAGGTACACCAAACCAGCTAGAACATCCAGTAGGCAACTCAGGACCAGTACTCCTCTCCATGGCACACTCAGGGATCAATCCTCAGGGACCTGGAGACAGGCCCATAAGCCAGGCCTACCATCTCCAGGTCTCAACTGCAAGCCCAGATGAGAAGGAATCAGCAAAAGAACCCTGGAAACATCAAAAATCAGAGTGAAAGAAAACCCCCAGAAGAAAACAACTACTCCCTACCAATGGATATCAACAAAAATGACAGATAATGAATTTCGAATATGCATTGTAAGGAAGCTCAATGAAATACAAGAGAAAATAGAAAACCAACACAAAGAAACCACAAAAGCAATGTAGGAAATAAATGAAACATTTAATAAGGAAACAAAATTATTAAAAAACATCAAACAGAACTTCTGGAAAGGAAAAATCCACTCAAGGAAATACAAAACACAGTGGAAAGACTTAAGAATAGGCTAGATCAGGCAGAAGAAAGAATCTCAGACTTTGTAGACAATACCTTTAAGTTAAAAAAGTCAGTCAAAGAGAAAGATCCGAGAAACAAGAGGAACAAACAAAACTCACAAGAAGTGGCCTCTTTACAGAGTCCCAACATAAGAATCATAGGAATCCCTGAGGGTGAAGAATAAAATACACAGGAATTGGAGAACATATTTGAGGGAATAATCAAAGAAAATTTCCTGTTCCTTGCTAGAAATCTAGATATCCAGGTTCAAAAAGCTCAAAGGAACCCTGGAAGATTGATTGTAAAGAGGCAATCACCACGTCACATAGTCATTAGACTGGCCTAAGTAAATATGAAAGAGGCACTCCTATAAGCCATAAGGTGAAAGCAGCAGGTAATTTACAAAGGAAAACCCATCAGAGTAACTGTAGACTTTAAGCCAGAAAGGACTAGGGCCCCATTCTCAGTCTTCTCAAACAGAATAATGCCAGCCTAGAATTTTATATCCTGCAAAACTAAGTTTCTTATATGAGGGAGAAATAAAGTCTTTCTCAGACAAGCAAACACTGAAGGAATTTGCAAGAAGTACTCAGAACTGTATTAGACATCCAGCAGTGTAAAATCACCCAAAAGCTAAAGGTCAGAGACTGAATACCACAATGGCTCAACAGGTAAAACAAAGCAATAAAGATCTACTTAACAGGATGAACAGAAATCCACCCTGCTTTTCAATTCTTTCAATAAAATGTGAATGGCTTGAACTCCCTACTCGAGACATAGGCTGGCTGACTGGATTAAAAAAATATAAGCCAAGTATCTTCTGTCTCCAAGAAACACATCTAACCCACAAGGACTCATTCAGACTCAAGGTGAAGGGATTGAAAACAACATTCCATGCAAATGGAAAACAAAACAAAACAAAAAAGCTGGTGTAGCCATTCTTGTGTCAGACAATATAGACTTCAAATCAGCAAACATAAAGAAAGACAAAGATGGTCATTATATAATGGTAAAGGGAACAATCCAACAAGAAGATATAACAATCCTAAATATTTATGCACCTAACACAGGTACACCCAGATTCATAAAGCAAACTCTACTTGATCTAAACAAAGTGATGAACAGTAGCATCATAATAGCCGGGGAATTCAACACCCCACTGACAGAACTGGACAGATCCTCCAAGCCGAAAATAAGGAAAGAAACGATGGACTTAAATGCAACTTTAGGACAAATGGGCCTAACAGACATTTACAGAACATTCTATCCAAAGAACACTGAATATACATTCTTCTCATCAGCTCATGGAACATTCTCTAAGATTGATCACATCCCAGGCCATAAAACATGCCTCAACAAATTTAAAAAATAGAAATTATAACATGTATCTTCTCAGACCACAGTGGAATAAAATTAGAAATCAATTCCAACAGAAACACTCAACTCTACACAAAGTCATGGAAATTAAACAACCTGATACTAAATAGGTATTGGGTCAAGGAGGAAATTAAGGTGGAAATAAAAAGCTTCTTTGAACTAAGTGACAAAAGGGGAACAAGTTATCAAAATCTGTGGGATTCAGCAAAAGCAGTCATAAGAGGAAAATTTATAGTCATAAATGCCTACATCCAAAAGACAGAAAGATCACAAATCAACAATCTAATGAATCATCTCAAGGAATCAGAAAAGGAGGAGCAAACCAATCCCAAACCCAGCAGAACAAATAACTAAGGTCAGAGCAAAACTAAATGAAATGATACAACAACAACCAAAAAAACTACAGGCCAATATCCCTTATGAATATAGATGCAAAAATTCTCAATAAAATCCTAGCAAACTAAATTCAGCTGCTCATCAAAAAAGTAATCCACCACGATCAAGTGGGCTTCATCCCAGAGATGCAAGGATGGTTCAACATATGCACATCTATAAATGTGATTCACCACATAAACAGAAACAGAAACAAAAACCATCTGATCCTCTCAACAGATGCAGAAAAAGCATGTGACATAATTCAGCACCTTTTTATAAGAATTTTTAAGAAAATAGGCATAGATGGAACATACCTCAATATTATAAAAGCCACATATGGCAAACCCACAGCCAACATCACTGAAAGCATTGAAAGCATTCCCGCTTAGAACTGGAACCAGATAAGGTTGCCCATTGTCACCATTTCTGTTCAGCATACTGCTGGAAGTCCTAGCCAGAATAATCAGGTAAGAGAAGGAAGGAAATCAAGGGTATCCAAGTGGGGAAAGAGGAGGTCCAACTATTTCTCTTTGCCAATGATATGATCTTATATCTAGAAAACCCCCAAAGATTCTGCCAAGAGACTCCTGGAATTGATAGATAAATTCAGCAAAATCAATGTACACAAATCAGTAGCATGCTTATACACCAACAACAATCAGGCTGAGACTCAAATCAAATACTCAATACCTTTCACAATAGCAACAAAGAAAATATAGTACCCGGGAATATATTTAACCAAGGAGGTGAAAGACCTGTACAGGGAGAACATGAAACACTGAGGAAGGAAACTGCAGAGGTTGTAAACAAATGGAAAAACATATCATGCTCGTGGATCAGCAGAATCAACATTATTAAAATGTCTATACTACCCAAAGTGATTTACAGTTTCAATGCAATCCCCATTAGAGTACCAATGCTATTTTTGCAGATCTAGAAAAAATAATTCTATGCTTCATATGGAACCAGAAAAGACCCTGAATAGCCAAAGCAACCTTAAGCAAAAAGAACAAATCAGGAGGCATCACTTCATCAGACTTCAAGCTATACTACAAGGCTATAGTAACAGAACAGAATGGTACTGGCACAAGAACAGAGACATGGACCAATGGAACAGGACTGAGAACCCAAACATAAAAAAACCATCCTCATATTGCCATCTGATCTTTGACAAAGCAGACAAAAAATTCAACAGAAATCAAGCAGGTGGGAAGGAGGAGGAGGGGATGGGTAAATTCACATCTAACAGGTACAAGACACCCTATATAGGTGATGGACACACTTATAACTTTGACTCAAACTGTGCAAAAGCACTTCATAATCAAAACATTTGAACCCCTGTAAAGTTCTGAAATTAAAAAAAAAAAATCCTGCAACTTTGCCCTTTTTAGGTTATTTTGGCTGTTTTAGGCCTTATGTATCTCCAAATAAATTTTGGAATCATTTTGTCAATTTCTACCAGAAAAGCAAGTGTTCTAGATTTCAACCTAGATTAAAGTTATAAATCAATTTGGGGAGAATCAACGTCTCAACAGTACCAAATATTCCAATCCATGAACATGGTTTATCTCTTCGTATATTTCAGTCTCCTTCAATTTTGCTCAACAACATCTCATGAGTTTGAGTATAAATATTTTGCGCATATTTTGTTAGATTTATCACTAAATATTTTATGTTTTCTGATAATATTATAAGTGGTATTTTAAAATTTTGTTTCCCAGTTGTTCATTGCTAGTATATAAAAATACAATAATTTTTTGTATATAGATCTTGCATCCTGCAACCTCCTTAATTCACTTCTTATGGATTCTTTGAGATTTTCCTTATACACAATCATGTCATCTGCAAGTAAAGACAGTTTTATTCCTCCTTTCCAATGTATACAATTTTATGTCTTTTACTTGCCTGGTTCCATTGGCTAGAACCTCTAGTGCAGTGTTAAAGATAAGTAGTGAGAAAGGACATCCTTGCCTTTCTCCTATCTTTAGTAGGAAAGCATTCAATATTTCACCATTTAGGAAAGCATTTAATATTTCACCATTAAGGATGATACCAGTTTTAGGGTGGATACAATAGCTCACACCTGTAATTCCACCACTTTGGGAGGCTGAGGAGGGAGAATTGCTTGAGGTTAGGAGTTCAAGACCAGCCTGGGCAACATAGTAAGACCGCTTCTCTTAAATTAGTTGGGCATGGTGGCATGCACCTGTAGTCCCAGCTACTTGAGAGGCTGAGCCAGAAGGATCAGTTGAGCCCAGAAGTTTGAGGCTGCAGTGAGCTATGATCAGGCACTCCAGCCTGGGTGACAGAGTGAGACCTTGCCAACAAAAAAAGATACTAGTTTGTGGTGTGTTTTGTTTTTCTTTTTTGTAAAATCCCTTATTATGTAAAAGAAGTTCCCATCTATTCCTAGTCTGAGGGCTTTTCTCAAGTTTTAGTGTTGAATTTTATTAAATGTTTCTTTCCAAATTTACCGAGGTAATTATATGGCTTTTCTCCTTTATCTACATATGGTGAATTACATTGGTTGATTTTCGAATGCTAATCCAAACTGGCATTCTTGGAATATACTATACACCTGGAATATGATATATTATTTTTACATATATTTCTGGATTTGGTTCACTAATATCAAGTTTGGAATTTTTGTGTCCATATTTATGAGACATATTGGCTAATAATTTTCTTTTCTTGTAACATCCCTGTCATGTTTTGGCATTAATGTTATCCTTGCCTTATAAATGAGTTGGGAAATAGGGGTTGGGGGCGGTAAACTCACAACTAATGGACGCGGTGAGCATTGTAGAGGGGAAGGGCATGCCTCTAATCTTCACTTGGGTGAGGCAAAGACATAAAATGTAACCAAAATGTTTGTACCCTCATAATATACTGAAATAAAAATAAATAAAAAGTTTGTATATGTTTTTCCTTATTTTTTCTTTAAATATTTGGAAGAATTAACCAGTGAAATCACTTGGGAGTGAAGCTTTCTTTATAGAAAAGTTCTTTATTACATATTTGATTTTAAAAATAAATATAGAACTATTCATATTTTCTATTTTTGTTTATCTGTTTTGTTTTTCAAGGAATTTGACCATTTCATAAATATTTTCCAATTTTTTGGCATTAAGTCATCAATAAGAGCCAGTGAGCCTGGAGGGAGAGATCCATAGAAAGCATCCAATGTAAAGAACAGGTAGGAAAAGAAGACTAAAAATGAACAGAGCCTCAGGAACCTATAGAACAATATCAAACTGGCTAATATATGAGTAATTGGAGTCTCAGAAAAAAATAAGGAAAAAATAAATAATGACAAAATTTCCCAAACACAGCTAAAGATACAAATTTACAGATTCAAGAAGCTCAGCAAGCCCCAAGCAGGATAAATGTAAAGAAGAACATGCCTCGCAATATCACTGTCAAACTGCTGAAAATCAAAGATAAAGAGATTTTGAAGGCATCCAGAGAAAATCAACACAATACATCTAAGAACATTTTAAATTACCACTGATTCCTCATCAGAAAAATTGATTTAAAAAAAGAGAGTATCAGAAATGGTAAATATCTAGATGAATATAAAAGACAATTTCCCCCTTACTTAAAGCAAAATTCATAACATTGTTTTATGGGGTCTGTAATTATGTAGCTATATTAATAATACATGTAACGATTACAGCATAAAGGTAGGGTAAGAGATGAATGGACCCAAATTAATCCATTCAGAATTAAAGCAATATTTGTTATAACCCAACCCAATGCATTGGTTCTCCATAAAGGACATGCACAGCATGGCCAAACAGCTATCAGCCCAAAGGGGAGCCAAGCAAAAGCCACACTTGGGAGGGCAGGGAAATGATTTAAAGGACTCGCTAATGTATCCCTTCAACTCTGGGAGTCTGGCTAAGCCTGTGCTGAAATCTAACTTATACAGAAAGCTCTTGCGTGGAAGTAAAAGCAGGGACAAAATGTCTCTTTAGAACAAAAGCCTTGTTTATGGGAGCCTATGAATCCAGCAACTCACATTGTGAACATTACATCAAATAACAACAGGTCAAGATTCATGCTAGCACAATTACTTACTTGCACCTGTATGAGTCAGCTATTGCAACAGTATTTCAACTGTGTTTCAGAGGTCCCCAAGATTGCCCCCAGGTTTGATGATTCACTAGGACTCACTCACAGGACTCAACATGTAGTCATATTCACGGCAACGATTTATTGCAGTGAAAGGATGCAAAGCACAGAGAGCAAAAGGAAAAGCACTTAGGGCTAAGTCCAAGGGAACCACAAACAAACTTCAAGTGTCCTCAGTGGAGTCACATGGGATGCACTTAATTTCTCCTGCAATGAGTTGTGACCACATGCGTGAAATGTTGCCAGCCATAGAAGCTTGTGAGAGACTTGGAAGCCAGGGTTTTCATTGGGGACTAGTCATGTAGGCTGCCCCTGCCTTGCTCTTACCAAAATCCCAGAATCCCAGAATCCCAGAAGGAAAGTAGGTATTTGGCATAAACCATATTGTTTACACAAATAGTCTAGACATAATGAGCTATTCTTAATCAGTTAATGGTAACAACTGTCTCAGAATCGAAGTTCCCAGATGCCAGCCAAGGGCCAACCTTGCAAATAGGACTTTTGAAGGATAGTAGTTTAGACCTGCTATGTTAGCTCTTTTCTGCATAGTTACACAACAAACTGCAAAAATCTCAGTATCTTATAACAACGAATATTTATTTTTCTCAATTGGCTGCAGGGCTTGGCTGTGCTAGGCTAGACTTCAGGCTTTGGATTGAGTTCAGGTCTGTTACACAAATCATAATCCTGGGACCTGTGGCTCTCTGCAGTCATGTTATTTTCATGGCAGGTGGCAGAATATATAGAGCAAGCTAAATAATGCAAAAACACTTAAGGTCTCTGCTTACATCATATCCATTAACATTTCATCAGCCAAAGCAAGTCACATAGATAAGACCAAGACCAACATTTGTGGGGTGAGAAAATAGCCTTCATCTGTTCTAGTAGGGAGAACTACAAAGTCACATGACAAAAGTTGTGAATGTACAAATCCCTTACAGGGAGGGATTAAAGAATTAGAAACAATAATCCAATCTACCACAGTATCCTAGGGACCCTAGAACCTTACCAAACTCAGAGGGCAAAGGAAGGTAGAAGCATCACATTATCACCTTCGAAAATGGTGTCTATTAGTTTATTCCCAGACCTATACCCAAAGGAGCCTTGATACAGCCAGTAAAATACATTTAATTTTAGTAATATTCTACACAAATTCTTTAGTAATATAATAATGAAAGTAATAATAGCTAATAATACTAATGAGTACTTACCACATGCTGAGAGTGTTTATTACATACATGGTTTCATTTGGCCTTTAGTTGACGATATTATTATTCCTGTTTCACAGATGAGGAAATGGAGACCTAGAGACTTGCCCAAGTCATTAAGCTTGTAAGTGTTGAATTCAGGATTTGAATCCCAGCAGCCTAGATCTGGAACTTATACTTTTAACCATTATGATATTTTAAGTGCTGTGCTTGGCCACATATGAACATTGGTATATGAAAGTGTGTCAAAATTGTGGAAGTACCATCACATTTTCATGTTATAGCTGATTCTTGTGGATGTAAAGAGCTAAAATGCAATTTCTCATGAAAAGAAAATTTGTATCCTACTCAACTAAAACACCTAGAAAACTTGAGTTTTTCCTCATATTAATAGAAACATTATCAACATATCACAGTTCAAGTGTTTAATTTCAATGTTATTTAAATTTAAATATTTCTTGTCTTCAAAGAAATGCTATGTGAATACATATCCCTTATTAAAATAACTTTTCAAAGTTTCTAAGCCACTTCGTCTTTCTACTTTCAGCCTGGATAAAGTAACTGCTGCATGTACTATTTCCTATGATACCATAATGGCCATGTTTTCAGGCAAGAAAAAATGATAACAAAAGAAAATAATCACAAAAGTCTTCCATTTTCATTAAACAGGTTCATTCAAGACTGTGTTCAATAAACAATTTAACAACTAGGTTTCTGCATTATGAAGCAAGAATTCTGTAATGCAAACATACTTCTATCTCATCCAGAGATTCTAGCTCCTCCCTCCATGGTTATGGGGATGTGCAATTTAATTACAGACGTTCATTTCTCTCCAATTGTTTTCTGAGCTTATGAATAATGAAAGTATGGTAACATTTATCAGGAATCACCAAGGACCTAATGTTAAAAGTCATGCTACCATGATAAGCAGTGGTCTGCCAAGTGTTTCATCTGAAGATCGGCAAATGTTGTTGTGGAAATGAAAGTCAGGCCTACCTGAAAAAGCAGACAAAGACTTTGTCTTAGGGAATTGAGAGGGTTACTAACAACACAAAACATTATCTAGATGTCCTTGGCTGTAAGAAACAAGATATACATGAGAGGATATTTCTGTCTTCAAAGACATTTGAAGACAGAATTACCTAAAAAAGGTGGAAATGAAAAAAATGACATTGTCAAGTGCCAACTATTTGAAAATAATTTGAAAAAAGTATAGTGTGATACCTTAATCCAAATATGAACAATAAGGAGATACAGACTGTATTTTTCCATAATGTCCAAGGCATTTAGAACTAAGGGACCGTTACTACTTAGGGAAAGAGGAAGGTGCTTGGTTCAAGTGTTTTTGTTGTTGTTTTCAACAAACCCACACTTAACTCTCTCTGCCAGTTTTCCAAGAGCTCTGCCACTTATGTAAAAGGTGTGATTAACCTAGCTTGTGAGGTACACAAAATCAGGAACTCTAAAAGGATTTATGAGATTCTCCAGAAAAGAGAACAATAATGCAATGGAAGGCAGGAACTGCTGGGAGATTTCCACTTAAGTTAAAGCCAAATTTCAAATATTTAATGGAAAAAGAATCTCATATATGTTCTTAGTTTAGGTGGTATCAATTATTTATATTATCACATGAAACTGTCCATGTAATCTAATTTTAATAAGCAAAACTTTTCCCTATGGAAAATATTTCAATATTCGTAGAATATTTTTAATAAAATTAAAATTTTACTTTTAAGAGTGACTCAAGAGCGCATAGCCAATCCTATTTTCAGTTATCACTTCAGTATTTTTATACTCCTCTATGTATTATTAATACAGATTGGAAAGAACGGAAGTAATTTCTTAACATAAACTTGACTTCAATATAATTAACAAAATAACATATTTATTCATAAAAATTCATGAAAAACTTAATGTGTTAGTACATGATAAGTCTGTTTCTTTTAAGGGACAGTACTTTTCAGAAAAATTCCCAAACGAGGTACAGTATTCCTCCAAAGATATCACAGCCCAAACCTAAGCATGGGAAAGTTCCATAGAGGACATTGAGGGCAAGCTCCTACCCATCTTGCAAGAATTCCTGCTATGGCATTTATAACAAGCAGCTTTCCAGAGTCTGTTCGAATATTTCCTATGATTGGGAGGCGGAGGGTTTACTATCCACAGCCCAGCCTTTTCCATTGTTGGTAAACTCTGGAATTATGGAAACTTTCTTCCTGCTGAAGAAAACTACACTCTTAAAATTCTATATTCTTAAATTTTCAATCTATATTCTTAAAATTTCAACCAACTGGTTATAGTTCTAGCATCCATAAACAACTCAAATTCCAATTCTTCTGCGCCCTAGTTGGAAGTAGCTGAGAATAGCATTGTAAGTCTCAATACTTGTGACTTGCAGGGGAGACTGAGGGGTAGGGGGAAAGGTGTGACAGAGCAATGGAAAAGGAGATCAAAGACATTTAGTTCGCAAGGATATTTTATGTCAGATTCAGTGAAAAACATAGATATAATCCAAGACTACAAAAAAAGCATGTACATGCATGTGTGTATAAGTATTTGTATACATGTGTTAATGCATATGTGTATGTATGTGTAATGTATGTGTATGAATATGTGAGTATATATGTGTGTGCACATGTGTATTGTGTGTAGATGTGTGTATAAAGTGCCAAGTTAGCCAACAGAAAAATCTTTAAACTATGTTCAATAAGAAATGCAAACATGGAGTTTTAGGGTATTACTTTTAAGGAGAACATAAAATACACACAGCTGCTAAGCATGAGTTGCAGGAGTTGTTAATGACTAGAGAAGAAGGAGGGAATTCAATAATCTTATGTTTACATTATGATTCTTTTAAAATATCTGAATCATTATGTTAAGCTTATTATGTAGGCATCTGCTATCAAGTAACAAAGAAGTTCCCAACTAGTAAATCAAAATTAACCAACAGATTGCTCCATCAGGTCCCTTTCTACAGTATGGAGGGGCTTGGGCCGGCCCCTCCCTGGGTCTGGTGCAGGGTCCGCCCTGGCAGTCCCTGTCTGCGCTCTGCCTATCTCAAAGCATCAGAGAGGCAAAAAGCAGCAACTCCTCACAAGAAGTCTGGGCTGCCCTGAGGTGAACAGTCCTTGGCAGGATGCTCAATTATTAAACAAGAGCTAAAATATGTTCATTAAACTTCAAGACAAGAAGGAGAATAAACACACAGAAAAAATTTCCACAAACACAGAAAAAAGAAAGAAAAAAAAAAGAAAGTGGGGGTTGGGGGAGGGTAAACGTTGTCAGGATATCCAGGTTAATATACCACAATCTAGAATTAATCAAAATGTTACTGAATTCTATTCATTAAAAAAAAAAACCTGTATTCAGAACTAATACAGTAAAATGATAAACCCATATAAAAATGTTTAGTTATCATAAAATTAGACACAAATAACTAGATAACGTAACAATTATTTTCTAAGTAATACATAGACCCATTCCAAATTCTGTAACCTGGTAAAGTACAAAAATTATTAATTTGACCCACGGGCCACATCTGTCATACCAGCGTTTTTTGTTAAAAAAAAAAAAAGTTTAGTTGGAACATAGCCACGCTCATTCATTTATTGTCTATGGCTGTTTTCATGCTATAACATCAGAGTTGAGTAGTCATGACAGAGACTATTATGGCCCACAAAGCCTAAAATATTTAGTATTTGTTCTCTTACAGAAAAAGTGTGCAGATCCCTGCTCTACATAATCACTGATCTTAAAATAAACATGTAGGCCACATCGTTAAATCGTGATAGCCTATAAGGCAGAAAGAACTTCACTTGCTGTATAATGCAGGCCCTTTGTTACAAACTAACAACAAAACAGAGTTGCAAAAAACATTCCAAGTGTTGTGAAGGTATTTTACATTTTGGAGAAATGAAACAATTTTTCTTCCTCCTTATTTGGCTGGTTCTTCTTACCTGTTTTTCCTCCTCTTCCTGGTAAGTGCTAATGACATCACGAACATTTCCCCAAGGTTGGTAACTTTTCAACTTTGCTTGAATGGACTGATTATTCTCATCTGTTGTATTTTCCTCATCACTTTCTGGGTTATTTTTCCATTCTTTCATCATTTCTAATACATTGGTTGGTCTCACTGAAGAAAGTGTATTGCCCTATATTAACAATGAATTTTTGATGTTATAAAGAGCTTAGATAATTAAAAAGATTCCTATATCTTTTAGTAATATATTCTCCCAAATTCAGTGATAGTCACATGGAAAAATTACAATGCTGAGTAAATAGCTAAACTTCTGATGCCCATTGGAGCACACTCCCTATACTGAGATGGCTCACATAATATCACCTTACATAACATCACCTTCAACTGTGGTCCTGAATCCCTGGGCCACAGACTGCTACCAGCCCATGGCCTGTTAGGGACCAGGCTGTACAGCAGGAGTGAGCAGCAGGTGAGCAAGCAAAGCTTCATCTGTATTTACAGCTGCTCCCCATCACTTGCATCACTGCATAAGCTCCACCTTCTCTTGTCAGTTCAGTAACGCATTAGATTCTCATAGGAGTGCAAATCCTACTATAAACTGTGCATACAAGGGATCTAGGTTGTGCACTCCTTATGAGAATCTAATGCCTGATGATCGGAGGTGGAGCTGAAAAAGTGATGCTAGCACTGGGGAGCGGCTACAAATACAGATTATCATTAGCAGAGAGGTTTGACTGCACAATAAATGTAATGCGCTTGAATCATCCTGAAACCATCCCCTCCCCACATCCTGTGGAAAAATGGTCTTCCATGAAACCGGTCCCTGGTGCCAAAAAGGTTGGGGACCACTGACTTACAATATGTCAAAGTTTAGAGAGGGAAATCGTCAAGCTTTTAAGGATAATGCAGTATGCTTGTGCAAAGAACACTCCATAGATCTATTTCCTGGAACCCAAAGACCCCTCATGGGGTTGTTCCTAGAAAACTGATAGGGAGGCTGAAAGAATGAAAGAAGTTGCTAATGGGTCCAACCCTTAGGTAAGTCTATACGACATCAAAATGTTTAGGTAAAAAATCTATATTCAGTTGATTAGTTAAGTGCTTTGTCTGAGAATATAGATATTTGATTGGAAAGCCCTTATCTGTCTGGAAAATTTAGATATAACGTGGTTGATTATAACTGACTCGGTGTACTTTTCTTACCCTAGATATGGCTATACTATACCAAAATATACCATATATTAACTATATTTTCCCAAATATAATACCCCATTTAATGTGCTGAAAAATACATGAATGCAGGCTCAAATGGCTCTTGCCTTGACTAGGTATGTCTTAAATATTTTTGCTCCAAATTCAAGATTGTTACAGAAAATTTGGACAAGTAGCTTGGATCACATTTAGATGAACATGAGAAGTTCAGGTGTGAGCACAGCTATGGAGTGATTTCTAATTAATCTGGTATGTGGATGTACGCAAGTGTTAAGTATCACACAGAAACTATGAGACAGGGCACTTTTAGGGTAGCTATCTGAATACACTGTTGAGGATTTGGTGAGTTTAATATATTCATGGTTAAATATACAGGCAAACATTAAGGATGGAATTGTAATAAGCAAAAATGAGGATCATTATGCAATTAATGCCTTGTGGTTCTTCTATGTCGCCCTGTTTTAAGAAGGTCAATACTCTTAACACTTTCATAGCATCCTATTACCCCTTATACTGGTTTCACTCATTCATACTGTAGCCACTTATTCCTAGAATGTCCTTGGCCATTCCTCTCTGCCAACCTACAGCCTACATTTCCTTCAGGGCTCAAATTAAGATTCATCTCTGTCAGGTATCCCAGAACTCCCAAAGATATAGTCAACTTAAACCCAGGTGAAACACAGATGGAGGCTCAGAGACTTTAACCATAAAAGAGTTGAAGTCATCTAAGAATGGTAGATAGTCTCAGAGTTCTCATTAGAATGAGTTCTGATCTCCAGGGCTCTGCCTGGTTTCTATGATCCATCTATCCTCTCTTACAAGAACTTGGCCTCATCTTGACCTTTTACCCTAATTTTCATAAAATCACAGTGTCCAGGCTCCTAGAATGCAAATACACACAATTTTGCTTCAATATGCTTCTTCCACTCTCAGAGAGTGA
>RJWJ010018322.1:0-31761 GCA_004363605.1 Indri indri | reverse complement strand
GTGAGTCAAGAGTGTCAGGATACTTGCAAATGAAGGAGCCTAGACTAACTCTAAAGACTACATTGTTAGAAAAGTAAAGGGGAAGAAGGAGAGCTCATTTGCTTCTCAGAGTATTTCTAAAAATTAATCCTCAAATATAGCACAGTGTTAAATAGCATAAGAGGGGAGAGAATATATTTACTCCAATTTATTAAGGGCAGCACATTTCTAAAAAATATTCCTCAAATACAGCAGTAGTTGCCACGTGGGCCTAACCATCAAAAGTGCAGCCTATCCTACAGATAGTAATCTGCCTGGGAACTCGAATTCAGTAGGTCTGGGATAGGACCTCTGTTTCTGTGTGTCTTAAAAGCTCTCCCAGTGATTTTGATCATCACCTAGTTTTGGTAACTACTTAACTATTGTATTTTATTGTTATTATAATGAATAAATTATATAAATGCTCGCATTTATGTAATGAATTTCTTGATAATGACACTGACTTATTAGAATCTTAGTAAGAATCCTTTCAGCAGAATGAACAGAAAGCCTATTCTACTGACTATAGTAAAAGAATCACTTGTAATACACCTTTAAGTGTGATTTGTAGGAAAGTTGAATCCTAGACAATACTACCTTCATTTCTCGTAAATAACTTAACCACAAACCAAAGTAAAGAATTATAATAGCAGTAGTAGTAGGAATACTGGCCAAAGCAGCACATGACAATAATATAACTATTCTTTCAGACTTAATGTATGCCACATACAAACCTGGACAATGCACACATTTTTATCTTTGTTAATCTTCACAATAAGCCAATGAAATTGGTATTATTTTTCCCATTTTATAGACAAGAAAATTGAGGATCAAGAAGAATAAAGAACTTGCAATTCAGCTAATAAGAAACAGATGAGATTCCATGTTTTTTCTGCTTCCCTGAGCATTTCTGGCCGCAAAAGGAAGGCACATCTTTACAAGCCTAACTTAGTAATGGGAGTAAGGGAGTAAGATAGCACTGGGGAGATGCAGGCTCATTAATTTCTAACCCCTCTCTCCCCTCATTAACATAATTAGCCCTTCACCCATGCTGCCTGAGTGAGTAGTTTCTCCGGGCTGTCAGACAAAGCAGTAACAAGCAGCCTATCACAGAACTCCCTTCTTGAATAAAAAGTAACCAAAATTACGAGAACTTTCTTTTTCATGTGATTTTAAAGTCTAGGTCCATTTTAAATCATTGAATGTTTTTCCCCCACTAGCAATATCGAAAAATACTAAGTAGCCCATGAGTGCCCAGATGAAAAAAGAATTAAAAATCCCCATCCTGTTTTATTGCTTTATTTTATCCTCTTCTTTAATTTGTAAAGCAATGCAATTTCATCTGCAATTTGCACTCTCCTTTACATAGCAGATCAATTAAAGATAACCGGACAAATGCTTTATTATGTTCTGAAAGCCAATTTTAATATTACTTCCTGATGGGACTCCAATCTTATCAAAAATTCAATCTCTCTCATTTTCCTTTTACCTATGGGAAGTTTCAAGTATTGAAAATCAACCAAGTGGCATTTAGAATATACACGAAATTTTGTTTATCAGTTCTCAATCATGAAAACTAAATAAATAATAAGATAATGAAGAATGAAACTGGAAAAAAAATGAGTCACAGAACTGGAATTTTAGTAGCTCCCTGACATTAAATCAAACCTGAATTTAATATTAGATGAAAGCAAGCAAATTTAGCAAATGGGTTTAGATAACTTAAACATCAAAGAAAGTAAATTCTTTCAGTGTCCAGATACATCTGAAAAGTGGGAAGAATCTCAACTGGTCTCATTAAAACAGTTTGGTACCACTTGATACACCTGCCCTAACCCTAGACTTTCTGTAGTATTGTGAAATGAGCTGATCAAGATGGGGAAAGCCAGGAATGGTTTTGTGTAGTTAAAAGACATACTTTTAAAATGCTGCTTATGCATCTTTCAAATCCCAAGTAGATCACGGAAGTATATATGAATCAATGTATACATTCTGAAAGACTATTTTGTAATACATTTTAAAACTCTTAAACTGTGCATACCTTTTGATCCAGAATCCCACATGTAGGGGTTTCTGCTGAGGAAATTCTTAGCTTCACACAGATAAAATTCAAGGATAACCATTTTGATTTTATTTATAATACATTGGATGTCCAACAATAGCAGACTGGTTAAATAAATTATGATACATCCTTATAATGGAATACAGTAACTAGATTAAAATTATATTGCATATATATTAATATGATATAATAATTTAAAATATATAATAATAGTATATATTGCAGATATCAACTTGTTTCATAAAATTAGGTGCAGGGAATCTTATGTGGTTTTCTTTTTCTGAATCACTCTGTCTCCATGCCCCACTTCACAGTGAGGCAAAACCCTTACCTTAATCAACTCCGGTAGTGGAGCATCCCACTCCCTAACAGTACCCATATCTCCAAAGATCTTACAACTGCTGTTCCTCCTCCGCTATAACTTGCTTCCCTAGGGCCTATCCTCTGCAACGTGAGAACCCACAAGAGCCTGGTTGTTTGAGGGGCCAAGCAGAGCATACCCTGAATCAGCTTCCACTCTTCCCTCAAGGTCTTTCTTCACATTAGCCATTGCAACCTGAAGCCATCCCAGGCCCCATGTCCCAACCTCTGGTCAAGTAGGCTAGTCTCTGAAACTTCCAAATCAACTACCCTCTCCTTTGCCCAATTTTGGGGAGGGCCAGTGGAGCAGACACAGATTCTGCCCATATCTCTCAGACCAGTGAAATTCATGTTCTCCAGTAAACTTCTCTACGTGAGAGATTTTTTATTTTTCAGAACCAGAGAAGACTTTTCTCTCACATAGCAGGCTGGAAATTACAGAGAATTAATTCCACCCTTCCACTGGAACAGGCCTGAACTTATTGGAGTTGGTGTATAAATACCCCAGCTCCCTCACCACTAGCAGGGGATGAAGGCAGGTGTAGAGATGAATTCGAGTCATGTGTTTTGCAGTATTTTGTAGTTTCTTTATGGGCCTGAGCTCCAGTCAAGTCTGTGGGCACAGGTTGGATAATGTACATTTTATTTGTCTCCCTTCCTTCCCTGCATCACTTTTCTTCTTCCTTCTTGGTATTTGCTGCACTTCCCATATGTATCTCTGGCACTCAAATCCTTTTTCAGTATCTTCTTTGGGATTAACCTAAACTAATACAATTTTCTCTTTCCTTTTAGATCTGGGCACTTCAGCCACTTCAGCTCTAAGAAACAACCTCTCTCAACAGATGAAGACAAAGCAAATTATCTTTGTGACCATGAAATACCAAGGTCCCCAAAGATCATCAGAGACAGGAGAACTCAGAATCGGGGCACAAAGTCTCAGCTACTTTTTCGTAATGAGGACAGAAATGTACTTCTCTCTCTACTTATTTCCCTGGTTTTCTCTAGCCATAGAGAGAATAACAAAAACAAATTTCTTGCCCCATGTGGAAAAAGTATTATTTTATATTCTAGTTACAAAATAATAATATGATCCTATTTTTGTTTTTACTATATTAATATATGTTCATACACAACACAGATATTTATGGAAAAAGTGGCAGCTAGCCTTTTTATGTGAAAAAATTTACCCCAAACTTTAATGATTTGAAAACCATATTTATTAATTCTCCTAATTCCAGTCTCATTGATTTGTCTGGTAGCTACACTCAGATATCACAGAAATCTGAGTGGACCTATGGGTTGGACCCTTTTATGTCTCTGGTGGCTGGAAGGCTGCTTTTGAAAGAGTTTCTCTCAAATGTATGACTAGGGATAGAATTGCTGGATTGTTTGTTGTCAGTGCCCTCAATTATATTAGATATTGCCCAGTTGCTTTCCATTAAGGTTGCACCAATTTATGCTGAAGTAGTATATGAAAGTCACTATTTTTCATGTCTTCATCAGCATTTGATACTGCGAGCCCTTTTTAATTGGAGTTGAAAAGCATCTCCTTATGTCTTACTTGCATTTGCCTGTTCACTATCAAGAAAACATACCTTTTAATATTATGTGTGTATGAATGTGTTTCATTTTTTTATTCTTTAATTTTAATTCTGTCATTGTGTATATTTACAGTATACAGTGTGATGTTTTGATATATGAGTACATTGTGGAATGATTAAATCAATATATACATCACCTCATGTACTTATCACTTTTGATGATGAGAACATTTAAAATCTACTCTCTTAGCAATTTTCAAATATACAATGTAATATTATTAACTATAGTCACCAGGTTACATGATAGATCTCTAGAATTTATTCTTCCCTCTAACTGAAACTTTGTACTCTTTTCTGAAGGTTTACTTTACTTTGAATTGTTTTTTTATACCTCTTGAACTTTTTTCGTTGAGATTTTCACTTGCTGAATTATGAATTTTTATATATTCTGAGTCCTGATATTTTGAGTCCCAAGCATTGCAAAAAAAAATTTTTGTAGCCTTTGGTTTGTCTTTTCAATTTGTGTAGATGCCCTTTTGGGGGCTCAAGTGTAAATTACTCAATTTGTAATAAAACAAATTATCAATGTCATTGTGTTTTTTTTTAATTCATTTATGTTAGATAACCTGAGGCATTGATCCTCCAAATGTAAGTTTGAGTCATGCTGATATCAAAAAGCTACCAAAATTCATTTCCACAGTGTAACAAATACAATATAATAAATATATTTCCCAGTTTTTAAATAAGTAAATGTATACATAACCTTTTTTTTTTCTTCATGGTATATAATCTTTGGAAATAACTTTTTTCTGGGCAAAGAGAGAAATTTAATAGCATTTATGACAAGCTAATTTTAATTGTGGGACTTCTTCCTTTTCTATGGTACATATAATAATATTTTTAGTTAATCTACCTTGTGTATTGACTCAACTCTAGAGGTTATAGAGTCAATTACCAAAACTGTTTCTAAAGAAACATGAATAATTTCTTCCTTAATAACAACATTTATGATTATAGAGCTAAGATAATACTTAAAACTCATATCTCAAGACCCATGCTAATCAGTAGCAGCATCATGATAGAATGCCCTGCCCTGTGGTACCCTGAGCTGAGCTCAGCAGTGGAAAGGGAAAGTTCCTCCTCTCAAAGCTCCTAATGTTGCTTCCAAAAGCAGCAAAGGGAAATAACATTTTAAAAGAGCAAACAAAATGCGAGTCCATGAAAAATTCTTTTACTCCCCTACTCTAAATCATATGAACATCTTTAATATGCCAAAATCTAAGTAAAAGCAATGAATGTGTAACAGCCTTAAAATGTTCATGCATGCACTTTTATTTCTACTATGAAAATATTCTATGGGAAAATATAAATGATAATTTTATATAGACTAACATGTAATAGATAATAGATACTATCAAGTGATCATCTGCATTTACTTTCGTAGTGGTTGTAATGGTTACATGTATAGCTTAACTTTGATGCTGGGCTTTGAGGAAACTTAGGTGTATCTCAGGTCAGTCCCCCCTGCCTCTGTGTTGAGAGTACCCAGTTTCACATTAAGATTTTTCTAAGCAAGTAAATAGATGATATATGTCAAAATAGTCCAAGAGCCCACAGGAAAATAGCAGCTGAGCCACCCTTGGACAAAAATCTCCAAACTGAAGAAAAGATATAACTTATTGATTATTATGGGATGTTGGTTCTTATGGTTAATAAATGGCAATAGCAAGAATTAGAGATTACACAATATGAAAAAGGCCTTTTTAAAGTTACAGTTATTTATGTATTTCCTGAATATTTATTAAATACCTACCACATGCTAAACCACTCATCCTCATGGTTCATAAAGACTATCAGGGATATGGACAATACACATACAAAAAAGGATAACTATGAAATAAGCGAGGTCATGAGGTGTATTATGTGGAGGAAGGGAAGTAGAATGCAAGGATGGTTAGTGATGAAATTAGAGTGAAAGGCAGGGAAGGTGTCTTACATAGGAGAAGGATTTCTAATAAAATAAAATTTGAAGAGAGACATTTGAAGTAGGTTGGAGACATTGAATTACTTGATTCTCTGATGCCAGATGGCATCATTTGCCCAGTAAAATTTCCTAAGATTCTGAAAGCCAAGATATGATTACCATGAGTGGGCTCTGCCAGTACTAGTTTACAAAATTTAACATTAAAGATTTATAAATATGACACAATAGCAAGCCAAACCAAAGTGAAACAAATCATCTTAACAGAGTAACCTATAGCCATCGAAAATAATTTTACAGGAGAATATTTAACAATATGGAAATAATTCAGAATCTATTTAATGAGAAAGGTAGTTTACAAAATGATATGAACATGGTTATCCTAAATTTGTATTTGTCAATGCATGTGGAAAATTTTATAGAAATATATACCAGATTTTTAATAGTGTTATCACTTAACAGGGAAATGATGAGTGTTATAATTTTATTTTCTTTTGCCTTTTGATTTACTGTATTGTGTTATAACAAAATTTTATTATAAAATAAATGGTAGAAATTAATAATAAAGCCAGACCTAAAGTTTAGCCAAAGTCTAAAATTGTGTTTCCAGATTCTAAAGAGAACAACAGATTTAAATGATATTTTGGTGGCAACATTGATGAGGTTTTGTTTTGTTTTTTTTTTCCCAAGGTTAACAGAAGAATGTTATAGGTCAAATGATACCCCATAGATTTTGGCTGGCTTTATATCACCATCCTTGGCTTATTTAATCCCATTCTTTAACCTTCAAATTACTTTCAGTTATTTGAATACAACTGAAGTTTATTTACTCAAAGTTTTAATGCTTATATAAGAACTGCACATAAGTTTGTATGCTTACATCAGGACTATGATTATTTACTTTGCAATTCCTAAGATAATTCTGATTAATAAAGATGAACATTAATTGAGGGAGACATGCAAAAAGTTTAATGCAAAAGTGGCATAATGCCCATGTCTTAGTATATATTCTCCTAGAATTAGACTGTTAGACAAAGATTTTAGTGCAAGTGGTTTATTTGGGAAAGGGCCTGAAGAAATGAATTGGAGAAGTGTTGGAGGAAGGGAAGGAAACCAACAAGGGTGAACTACCCAGCAAATTACCACTGGAAAGAGGATCTTAGTATTTCTAAGGAATATCTCATAAAAATCCAAACTAGGGGCAAATGACCTGTGATATTTACCCACCAAATTCTCTCCATAATTTGTTGAGGGCTGCTCCCAGAATTTCTTAATTCTCTGTAATTCTGGTTCCCTCTGAAGAGGTAAGAGAAAAAAGATGTGAGTAGGGTATTGAGCGTATCTCTTGCACTGCTCTTCATTATGCATTCTTTGAAGGCTGTCTTATAAACATGGTCAAAATAGAAAAATGGAAATTTTATTTGGAAGATGAGTTTAAAAATATAGATCGTTTTACAGTATTCTTAGGATGATGGTTATACTTATGACACACTTTGGCACAGGAAGATGACGCTAAGAAGTAGCCAGAGAATACATCCTAAGAGATGTCTTACATTACTCTAAGATATTAACACCTTATCATAAGGCAGTGGGAGACACTGCAAGATTTAAGTCAGAATTCAAGCATGCTTGAGGAGTTTTATGATGGAGGATTGGAAGACAAATGGGAGAGAAGAAAGGGAAGCAGCAGATAATGATCCCAGAGATAATGGTTTGTATAGACAGTGATAGAGACATAATATATGAATATATTTGAAAGGTATTTGGGAAGCAGAAAAGTTAGGAAGAGGAAAAAATTTTAAGGAAAAAAAGTAACTTGCAAATATTTGTCATCACACACTGAATGAAGAAAAATCAAATGATAGAAGCAGTTAGGAAGACGATGTCTTCTCTGGTCTGAAATAAAGAGAAGATTCTTTATAGCTAATGTTGCACATTACGGTATTTTGTACACTAGATGTGTAAAATTATTATTTCTTTATTTAACTAAATTGAAGCATGTAATTCAATTATAAAATTGAAGAAGGGAGTGGTAAAGGGAATTAAATATTCATTAGGAAGCATTTCCCATCAACCACTTTTTCATGCTTAGATCAAACAGATCTAATAATTTCTTGTTAAATTCATCACTTTTCATTAGAAGAGTAATTGTAGTTGGTAAAAGGTAATGGTTACAGTGTGTTACACAATTAACATACTGTGAAATGAACTAAAATACGTTCTCTATAGATGATTTTCTGAGAACACCAGATACTGTGTCTAGGATATATAAATGTAAGATTTTTCTAAACATTATCATTTTGTTAAATCAAAGTTCATTTATATTTCACTTGAAAACTAATGCTGTCATTTAGACATTATAAAAATTGATAATATTTCAACAGATTTCTCAGGGCTAAGGAAATAAAGTTTGATTTTTTTAAAAAAATCATAATGTCTATAAAGATATACAACTATTATGAACCCATAATAATTAAAAATAAAATCAAAACATAACCATGATATCTATATACAAGACCGGAGAAAATAGCTTGGATCCATGTTGAGAAATCTGCCTACTAGGTCAAAATCTAAAGTGCCTATTTCAGTCCTGAAGCTCAACTCTTTGTTTTCTATTCTAATATTTTTTTCTGTTTATGAGGTCAATATGAGTTTATTTTTTTATAATTTCAGAATATTATGGGGACACAAATGTTTTGGTCATGTGGATTGCTTTTGTACTGCTTGAGTCAAAGTTATAAGTGTGCCTATCACCCAGATAGTGTACATTGCACCAATTAGGTATGATTTCACCCATCCCCTCTCCCCAACTCCCAGTTGTATGATTTCTGTTGAGTTTTATGGAAATCAATGGATTGTTTAATTTTTTACTCTTGTGAACATTAGTGCTGATTGGTTAGTTCCAGTTTAATACTGAGTACATGTGGTGTTTGTCCATTCTTGTGATACTTCACTTAGGAGAATGGTCTTCAGTTCTATCCAGATTGTTGCAAAAAGTATTAATTCATTTTTTATGGCTAAGTAGTACTCCATGGTGCATATACCACATTTTATTAATTGACTCATGAATTGATGGGCACTTGGGTTGATTCCACATCTTTGTGACTGTAAATTGTCCTATAATAAATATTCTAGTCCAAATATCTTTTTGATAAAATCACATTTTTTTTTTCCTTTGGGTAAATACCAGTAATGGGATTGCTGGATCAAATGGTAGGTCTACTATTAGTTCTTCAAGGAATCTCCATACTACTTTCCATAGAGGTTGCTCTAGTTTGTAGTCCCACCAACAGTATATAAGTATTCCTTTCTCTGCACATCCACACCAGCATCTATTATTTTGGGACTTTTTGATAAAAGGCATTCTCACTAGGGTTAGGTGATATCTCATTATGTCTTTTGTTCACTTTTTAATGGAATTGTTTGATTTTTTTCTTGCTGATTTGCTTGAGTTTTTGTGGATTCTGATTGTTAGTCTTTTATCAGATGTATAACATGTGAATATTTTCTCTTATTGTGTAGGTTGTCTATTTGCTCTGTTGCCAGACTTTAAGCTATATTACAAGGCTATAGTAACTAAAACAGCCTGATACGGGCACAAAAATAGAGACATGGACCAATGAAACAGACCAGAGAACCGAGATATGAAACCATCCACATATTGCCATCTGACCTTTAACAAAGTAGATAACAATATACACTGGGAAAAAGAATTCCTATTCAATAAATGTTGCTTGGAAAATTGGATAGCCACATGTAGAAGATTGAAACAGGATCCATATCTCATGCCACTCACAAAAATTAATTCAAGATGGATAACAGACTTAAATCTAAGACATGAAACCATAAGAATTCTAGAAGAAAATTTTGGAAAAACTCTTCTAGATATTGGCCTGGGCAAAAAATTTATGAAGAAGACTCTCAGGGCATTAACAGCAACAACAAAAATAAATAATGGGACTTGATTAAATTTAAAAACATGAGTTTATTTTAAAAACATGGAAAATAAAAACTAGTACTAAGTATAAAAACATATAGTAATTAATTTAAAATATTATATAACTTTCTGGTCTTTTTAGTCATATATTATATTATATGTTATATTATATATGTAAATATATGTAAGTATATGTATATATGGATCTATATTATGTTAACAGTATAATATCTTTATATTTTGTTGTACCTTATAACACACCTTACTGAGGTATATTTTATGTACACGAGACTGCACTGATTTTAAGTGTACAGTTTGATGATTTTGGCAAGTATATATACCAATCTAACCACCACCACACTCAAGACAGAAGATTTTCAACACTCCAAAAAAGTTTCCTTATGATCTTTTCTAGTCATTACCCTTACCCAGACTCCAAGCTCTTGACAACCCAATCTGCTTTCAGTCATTATAGTAGATGAGGTTTATTTCTGATAGATTTTCATATAAATAAAGTCATGCAGTATAAACTTTGTGCATGGCTTCTTTTGCAAAGAATAACACTTTGATATTCATCCATGTTGTTGCATGTTTATCAGTAGTATCTCCCTGTAATTGATAAGTAGCATTCTATTATTTGGGTGGAGAAAAATTTGTACATCTATTTTTCTGTGGAAAAACTTTGGAGTTGTTTTTAGTTTTTGGCTATTGTGAGTAAATCTATAATGAATTTTTGTGGACGTATGTTTTAATACTCTTGGGTAAATAATCAGAAGTAGAATTGCCCTGGTTGTATTATAAGTGCATGTTTAACTTTTTTTTTTTTTGCATGTTTAGCTTTTTAAAAAATGGTAAGTTGGTTTTCAAAAAAAGTGTACTACTCATATTTCCAAAATCAACATATGGGAACTTCCACTTGGTGTTTAGTCTTTTTAATTTTAGTCATTCTAACATGTGTATCGTGGGATCGTGTGGTAACTTAATTTGCATATGACTAAGGATGTTTAACATCTTTATGTGCATGTTAGTCTTCATATGTCTTCTCCGGAGAAGTGTGTGATGAAATATTTTCCTATTTTTAATTGGGTTTTTCTTATCTTTGAGTTGTAAGAGGGTCTTTATGTATTCTGGATACAAGTCCTTTATCAAATAAATGTATTACAAATATTCTATCTCAGGTTTTTAATATTATTGAGCTACAATTTAACAATGTTTTTCTGTTAAGGTTGTGCTTGTGTCCTATCAAAGTTATCATTGCCTGCAACATTTTTCTCCTGTATATACTTCTGTAAGATTTATAGTTACAGATTTTTTGGTTTAGTTCTATGATCCATTTTGAGTGAGTATTTATATATAGGGTTAAAATTTTGTTTTCTTTTCAAATGAATATCAACCTGTTTCAGTGCCACGTTTGGAAAAGTTATTGAACTATATTGACATATTTCTCAAATATCAATAATAATATATATGTGGGTCTAGTATTGGATTTATAATTCTATTCTATTGAACTGTAACTTAACATTATCCCAAAATCAAAATCTTGGTCATTATGGCTTTATGCTAAGTCTTGAAATCAGAAATTGCGAGTTCTCCAAATTTGTTCTTCTTTCTCAAAATTGTTTCTGATACCCTAGATCCTTTGCCTGTCTCACAAAAATTTGAAAATCGGCTTATCAATTTTCACAAAATCATACTGGGATCTTGTTCTAGTTTAAATGTGTCCCCTCCAGAATTCAGGTATTTCCAATGTGATAGTATTAAGATGTGGAGACATTAAGAGGTGATTAGGCCATAAGGGCTCCTCCCTCCTTAATGGAATTTAGGGCTTTATAAAAATAGCTTCATGCAATTCTCAGTAGGCTAATTATCCCTTTTGCCTTCTGACATCACATTCCTCCCCTCCAGAAAATGCAACCCTCACCAGACCACCAAACCTGCCGAAATAAACCTCTAACCTTACTTGTGTATTACCCAGAATATAGTATATCATGGTGAATATTCTATGTGTACTTGAAAAGTATATGTATTTAGTAGTTGTTGGGTAGAGTGTTTAGAGGAATGATTTTGGACAAGTTTTGAGGTTTTTTTTTTAATGTTTTCAATCTTCCATTTTCATTAAGTCTGACCACCTCTGCCTTAAAGTTGAACTGTTAAGCCCACTTATATTTGATGTTACTCTTTATTCCATGGGGTACAAATGTATTATATTGCTATTTCTTTTCTATTTCTTTCATTTTTATCTTTTTAATACTTTTTAGACTTTATTTGGGTTATTTTTATACTTACATTTTTTGTTTATTATTGGCCTATTAACCATACCTCTTTATGTTGTATTTTTAGTGGTCACCCTAATGTTGATAAAATGCATCTTTATCGTATCCCACTGATCTTCATATAATATTATAGCACTTATTATATAACGTAAGGATCTTGCAATTCTTACATTATATATGAAGGGATACAGTTATCCCTTGGTATCCGTGGGGAATTGGTTCCAGGACATCCCACACATACCAAAATTTGCTAATGCTCAAGTTTCTGATATAAAATGGTACAGTATTTGCATATAACTTACACACATCCTTTTGTATACTTTAAATCATCTGTAGATTACTTACAATACATAATACAACGTAAATGTTATGTAAATAGATGTTATACTGTATTGTTTAGGGAATAATAACAAGAAGAAAAGATCTGTACACGTTCAGTAAAGATGCAATTTGTTTAGAATATTTTTGATCTGTGCTTGGCTGACGTGGACCATACAAATATGGAAGGATGACTGTTTTTTCTTTTTCCTCCCATTCTTTGTCCAACATTTTTGTCATGCAGTTTATTCTTCCTTTGTTAAGACCTTTCAGTACATGAATAGTATTCTTCTCTAAGAAGTAGATTAAATTTTAAAGAAATTAAATAATAAAACACATTTTATGTTTACCCACATTTGATATTTTTCATGCTTTCAATTCTTTTTTGCATATCTAATTTTCCATCTTCTTTTGTTTCTGCCTGAAGAACTTTCTCTAACATTGAAATTGGTGCTCATCTCCTGGCATCAAATACTTCCTGCTTTTATTTATATGAAAAAATATTTGTTTATTCTTTACTTTTGAAATATATCTTTATTTGACAGAATTCTAAATTGAGGGTTAATTTTCTTCCCTTTCAGCACTTTAAAGATGTCATTGTACTATTTTAGGTCTTGCATATTTTCTCATGAGACATTTCTGATTTTTCTTACATACTCATGTGCTAACAATGATGTTTTGGTCAATGATGGAACACATATATGACAGTGGTCCCATAAGATTGTAACATAATATTTTTACTGTAACTTTTCTATGTTTAGATATACAAATACTTACCATAGTGTTATAATTGCCTACAGTATTCAGTACAGTAATATTCTGTACAGCTTTGTATCCTGGGAGCAATACATTATGCCATACAGCATAGGTAAGTATACCATTTGTGTACGTGCACTCTATGATGTTTGCACAGCAACATTGCCTAATGACACATTTCTCAGAATGTATCCCTGTTATTAAGTGAAGCATGACTGAACTTATTCCTTTACAATATGTGTATCTCTCTTCTTTGGCTGCTTTTTAACATTTCATCTTATTATTGTCTTTCAGCTATTTGATTTTAATATATATATATATAGTGTGTGTGTGTCTGTGTATGTGTGTGCGTATGTGTGTGATGTCTGGATTCATCAAAGTCTGTGATACTTTGTTCATCAAATTTGAAATGTTTAGGCCATTATTTATTAAAACAATATTTTTATGGCTACCCTTCTTCTGTGACTCCAATTTCACATATGTTAAGAAACATGATCGTGTCCCACAGGTCACTGAGGCTCCGTTAGTATTTTTGGTTTTGTTTTTAGTATTTTCACTCTCTGTATTGCATCTTGATTGGTTTCTGATACCATGTCTTAATGTTCACTGGTCATATATTGTGCAGTATGTAATATGCTCTCAACTCATCCAATGAAATTTTAATTTTAGACACTGTATTTTTCATTTCTGGAAGTTCCAACTTGCTTCATTGCTATATCTTCATTTAAAAAATGTTCATACATATCAAGCATAACAGCTTTTTATATGTTCTTGTCTGCAAATTCCATCATCATAGTCATTTTTACAACTGTTTATACTGATTTTTCTTCTGATTTTGTGTCATATTTCTTTCTTCATACACTTATTAATTTTTGATTAGACATCTCCCTGTCTCCTCAAATTGGGAAAACTTAAAGACTTTATGTAGCTTCTTCTGTCTTGCACTGCTAACCAGAAATTGCCTTTAGGCAGTAAGTCTAGTCAAGAGTATGGCCCAAATTATTTCTTTCCCTTCTCTCAGGGATCTCACTCCTGTGTTGCCTGACGTCCAATATCTGAAACAGTGGTTTAATTTTATTTCAGTTTTTCTAGTTGTTCTTATGGAGAGAGTAATTCCACACCAGTTATTCCCTATGTCCAGAAGCAAAGTTTGCTTTTTAAAATTTAGCACTATAGAGTAAATACAATAAATTTCTATAGTAAATATTTTTATCTGTTATATGAGTTAGGAATTGAACTTGGCTGCAAATAAGATAAGTGGCTTAACCAAAAAGAGACCCTTTTTTCATGCAACAGTGTCAGGTAGGTAGCACCATTCTGATATGGATGGCCCATGATGCCAACATTAATATATTCTCCTTAGAAAGTGACATCACCCCATCCTTGGTGTCTTCTGGAGGCAAAATTTTTGTTCCACTGCCATGTATGTTTCCCCATTGCAGGAAATGAAGGGAGAAGACAGATGGTGAGTGCTAGCTGACTCTGCTCCTACCCAGCAACAACTTATCACAACTCATTGTCCAAAATCATTTTACACATCTACCACCTGGGATAAGGAAAAGCTGGGAAATGTAGATTTTTTTTGAAATGTGGAACATTGCCAATATTCCCAAATCATAAAGAAGCAAATGGAGGTCACACTTCATTAAATATTCTACAACATCTGCAATAGGTAGGTTGTATTACATAGTATGGAAATACTATAATTTTAATCCTTGATTTTCTTCTATTCCGCATGTAGACGCCATGTCAGTTCTAGGGCCATTTTTTTAAAGAGAGCAGCAAGTAAGTACAAGCAGTTTAAATAAACTCATCAACTATCAGGACATGTGATGCCATAGTACAAATGAGGAAAAGACCTAGATTTTCTGGGATTTCTTTACTCCTTGTCTCCTCCTGTAAACAATAGAAATTATCTGGCTTTCATAATGATTTCATCTAGATGGAGCATTATAGCCATAAGAATGAGAGATAGTCAACACATTTAATTATCATCAGGTGAATTAAGATATAAAAAAAATCATATTACTTTAAACCTCCCAAACCAAAAGTGTAATACAGTATAATTTCTAATACTATGTACCAAATTGCACAAATATAAATCAAAGAATCAGTGAACCACTGAAGCCAGCAGTTTATAAGTGACCAATCAATGCAAGCAGCTACTGACTATCTAAATAGAGACCGCAAACTCACTGGCACATGTCAGATCTTTAAAGGTTCTGTAATCTCTTTTTTGTTGACTACATTTCTCAGTATGTGTAATGAAAATATTAATACTTCAGTGGTGTACAAGTGCATAAAAATCCAAAAACTAAGATTGTTTCATGAAACATCAATGTTCAATGAACATTCTAAAATTAGAAGAAAAAAAAAAGAATGTGAAATAAGTAATCAAATCAATTACTATCAAATTTTCTTATCTAAGGCCCAGAAATCAAAGCTAGTATAGAGAATTTAATAGGTACTATAAATTCTTCATATCTTACACTAATTTCTTGCAGAAGTCTGAGGGATGAGAAAGTTGCAGCATTACCTTATAATGCCTGGCCAATTTCTAGGCAGCTGAAGTAAAATGAACTAAATCTTGCTTCAGGGTCTCTACGCATGCTTCAGAAGTGCTGTTCATAATATTCAATAATGCTTAATAACAAATCAAATACACTGAATTCCTCTTGCACATTCAGACTCAGCATTAATACTTGTCGTGGGTCAAATGACATCACTTGTAAATACTTCGATGCATACTCAGAGCCACATCCTTTGGTCTGACAAACCTACTTCGTTTAACATTGAGCATGCCTTGAGGATATTTAGTCTCTGGTCATTTATGGCAGCTCAGTTTAGCTATCATCCCTGAGAAATATAGCCTATCTTTTTTCATGCTTTATTAATATTTACTGCCATTGTCTTTTAACAGAGTACTAGTTTCAAGGAGAAAGTCTGTATGAGAGTAAATTGTCATCTAGTCTATGGATCTGCACGGTTAGAATCTGCTGTTTTTGCTGTTTTAAGAGATATAATGGTAACTAATGGTGTTTAGAGACTTGAGGGTTAAATTCCACTTGGGATAAAGTAAAAAACTACCTTTTCATGCATTTACTATAAGAGGGAGATATTCATGAAACCTACTGTTTTCATTGCTTAAATTGTGAGCATATGTGTGAGATGATGACTAATTTATTATTTAAGTGATTTCCACAGACACCTGTTTACACTAATCACATGAAACATATTTCCTGGATCTTAGGGAATTTTGGCTTTGATGTAATAAATGTTGAACTTACTTAATTGCCTATAGTTAGGGGCTTTTCTATTACAAAGTCAATGCCTGCTTTATAATGCCATTGGTAATTATCCTTAGCTTGACACATCACGTTCTTTCTGATCTGTCTCCTGACTACTTCTTCAGGCTCCTTTCTTAACACTTCTGCCCATCAAGCTATTGTCAGTGTCATGGTGCTCTCATACAGTTGAGTCTTTGATTATTGTGTCTTCTTCCAGAAATACTCCTTGTTTTGTCTGCGTAAGCTTAGTGAACTCCTATTTATCTTCTATTGGATATCTTTCAATATTCAGATCAAATTTTACTCTCTCAATGAAGCCTTTTCTAATTAGCCTATGGCTCATCTTACCAGGCTACCTTCTCCTTTGTGTTTTGCTTGCCACTCAATAAATATCCCTTGAGTAAATGAATAAATATATACATAAATCATATATCCAAGATAGCAGAAACTTAAAATACTAAGAGAAGTTTGCAGTCTTAATAAATTGGATTTTTAAAAATGTGAATACCTGCTTCCAGGAAAACAGGAAAAAATTTTTCAAGTATTTGAATATCTTTCATATGACAGAACCACGATTTGCACTGGGTAGATTCAAAATGAATATAGACAGAGCCTGATGCCTACAACTAAAAAGTTCAAAATGTAATTGGGAAGATAAGACCATGAAGTGGGTGTTGTTAATTGTTCCAAAATATCAACATTATAATGCAGTTTTAAAATATTTTCCTATAAAAGTCTGAAACAATATATTCCAAAATGTTAAAGGATTTTTCAGGTCATAGAATAATGTTCATTTGGTTTTGGTTTCCTTTGTAATTTTCTAATTTTATAAGTTTCCTTCATTAAACATGATTTGATTTGCAGTATAAGAAGGTAAAAATATATCCCTGCTGACAAAAAAATGTAAAGGGAGTTAACATTATTGTTTGAGTAATATAGATTTGGAATTGGAAAACAAATTGATAAACAATATTTAGAAAGGCAATTTGGCAATATATCAAGGTGCATAAGAATTGGTTCATACCCTTTGACACATAATTCCCATAACTATTCTAAAAGTTAGGAAAATAGAAGAATATCCACTACAGAATTACAGTAATTTAAGAAACAAATGCTATACAAATACCCAAAATAAGTGAATATGAGAGTTATATTCATATTCTTTAATGCATAAACCAATGTGATATAATCTTAGTACTAAGATTAATATTATCCTATATCATGATATTGCCTTGGGCATGATGTTTTCATACTAGTTGGAAGATTCCACTTTAATTTGTGTTTATTCCAAGACCACCTACCAGACAGTCATGAACATATTCTATTTAATTTATAGGAATTAGTGTCTTCAAATATAACCACTGACAAATTTCATTAGGATATTTTCTTATTTCCATTCAAAGTCTTATTGCATTATATCTTTAAACTTCACCTCATTTCCTGGTTTATTGAATCTTAATCCATTATTGAATTTTGTTAGGAGACCTCCATTGTTAAAAATTCACCCATTAGTTATACAGTCTGGCTATTGTTTTGGTTATCTCTTAAGAAAGCTAATTTACAGAATTAAAAGATTATTTGGCTGTTTCTGAATAAAGTGAGAAAAGCCACAGAAAGCAGAACAGCCCTGGAAACATAAGAGACTAACAACCTGGGTCTCTGCAAATGTCTCTTTGCAGAGCATGTCCCCATCTAACACCAGATGGATAAAACTGGACAGGATGGCAGATGAAAGGGGAATTCCCCAGTGGAAGAACTGTTTCTCCACTATCACATTGCCAGGTGTGCCCAAGACAGAAAAGATCAGAACTTGTTAATAGGACAAGCCAAAAAATTCAGGAATTTGCAAATTGAACAGGTGAAAATGTAACTGGTGATAATTGAAAGCTAATTATCGTCAGCTAGCAATTGGCAACCAGGTGTTCTGAGTCACCTAAAAGGCAAAGCAGAGAGGACTGTGAAGATATTTGCTTTTGGCACAGATGAGATAAATGAGTTTGCTGACTGAGGCTTCAGTATAGGAAAATTAGTGTGTTTATTTTTGCTGTGTTTTGGCGTGTCTAGGAGCTAACCATGAAAGAGCAAGGATTGCAAAGCAAAGTAATTATGGATTGTGTGTAAAAACACCTTATATTTTTCTAAATTAGATTTTTCCAAGTGAGTAAAAGCAGAAATACAGTAACCACCAAAGCCACTTCTGTTAGCATGGCTGTAGGCCACCCTGGGATCATGCTGGCTTTACTCTTTCAGCAGAGCTGAATATGAAAAATGCTAACAGGCCAGGCGCAATGGCTCCCACCTGTAATCCTAACACTCTGGGAGGCTGAGGCAGGAGGATCCCTTGAGCTCATGAGTTCAAATCCAGCCTGAGCAAGAGCAAGACCCTGTCTTTACTAAAAACAGAAAAATTAGCTGGCCATCATGGTGTCTGCCTGTAGTCCCAGCTACTCAGGAGGCTGAGTCAAGATGATCTCTTGAGCCCAGGAATTTGAGGTTACCATGAGCCACTGCACTCTAGCCCAGGTGACAGAGCGAGAGTCCGTCTCAAAAAAGCTAACCAAAAAAAAAAAGGCTCAGGTCTATAGATATATATTATACATTCCTGTAAAGGTGTTTTTTTAATAATCCACAGATTAGATAAATTAGGTGATGTGTTCATGGTCATAAAGCTAGTAACCGGTAAATTTAAGATTTGTATTCAAAACTGCCTAATCCCAAAGTACGTGTTTTATTATTATACTATCCTGCTATTTGATGGAAAATTTTCCATTACTTAAAACAATAACATGTTTCTTTTTTTTAATTCACGTGAACTTTCCATACCTCTGATAATTATAAATTATAGTGCTCTCCAAAATTTATAATACAGGCTTGTATTCAAGAATAGTATTTATATAGAAAAGCACACACAAGTGTAGCGCTCAATGAATGTATGGAGATTTTATGCACCCATCTAACTCTACTCAGCCAGAAAATAGAATTCTAAATAGCAATTTCGAAATTCCTCTCTGCCATTCTCACACACTAGCCCCCTCCCAACAGTAACCGATACCCTGACATCTAACTCAAGAGATTTATCTTGCCGGAGCTTGAACTTCATATAAATGGAACAGTAGATTCTACAAACTTTTCCGTCAGACTCATTTCACTACACATTATGCTTATGATATTTGTTCTTGCTATTGTATGTAAGCATAATTTATTCAAATTCATGGCTATATAGTATTTCTTACACTACTATACGGCTGTGTATTTATCCATTCTATCTTTGATGAACATTGGAGTAGATAACAGTTTTTGTCTATTGCTATTAATGATGTGAACATTTTTTATGAACACATGTATGCATTTCTGAGGGTTACGCACCCAAAAAAGTTAGTATTGAGACATAGGGTTTGCCTAGGTTCAGCTTTACAAGATGCTGTCAAACAGTTTTCCAAAGCGGTCGTACCAGTTTTCACTCCCACCAGCAATGTATGAGAGTTTCGGTTGCTCTATAACCTTGCTAATCCCAAGTAATAACTATCATTTACTTTTAGCCATTTTTCTGTCTGTGTAGTTGCAGCTCATGGATCTAATTTGTATTCCTCTTAGGTCTAATGAGGTTGAGACTCTTTTCATATGCTATTTTAGCCATTTGAATATTCTCTTTTCTAATGTGTCTGTTCAAATATCTTGCCTATTTTTCTATTAGTTTGTGTTTTTCTTATTCATTTGTAGCAGACCATTGCATATTCTGGATATGAACTACTAAACCAGAATATTGCAGCAATCTTCTTGAACTCTGAATTGTATTTTTACAATATAATAGTGACTTTTGGTGAAAAAAGTGTTTTAATTTTTACAAAGTATAATATGGCTTTCTTTTCCTTTGTCCAGTAAGGGTATTTTGTTGTTGTTGTTGTTGTTCCTGCTGTTTTTGCTAAAGAAATCTTTGTTTACCAAAGGTCGTGAAGATGCTCTCATAATTATTTTTAGAAGCTTTTGCTTCTTTTTTTTACTTCCCACATTTAAATCAACAATTTTCTTGGAATTGACTTTTGTATATGCTGTGAGATAAGGTATAAAATTTATTTTTTAAATAAATGTTGTTCAATTAACTCAACACCACTCTTTAAAAATCCTCTCCTTTGTCCACCGCCCCACAAAGCTCCCTTTGTCAGGTGTTTGCATATGTGTGATTCTTCATTCTGTATAGCTCTTCTGGTAAATTGGCCTGTTTTTCTCTCCATGCGTGAATAGTATAATATTTTGATTGATATAGACATAGCTTACAATAAGTCTTGATATTTTGTAATATGTCTTCCACCTTTGATCTTTAGTTGAAGCTTGCCTCAGTTATCTCTCAAGCATTTGTATCACCATGCGAATTTTAGAATAATCTTGTCAATTTTATAGGCAAAAAATCATCTGTTGAGATTTGATTAGGGCCACATTAAATCTATGAACCAATTTTAGGTCAACTAACATTTATATAATATGAAGACTTTCAATCCAAGACTATAATAATAGATCCCTCCATTTTATTAAGATTGGTTTAACATGGAATGCCTTCTTCCCCAGCTCACAGTAAAACTTACCAAGATTCCACAATTAAATATGATCTTTGCTTTAGCTTTTATGTGTATATTAAGGTGTTCTCTTCTATTCCTAATTTCACAAAAGTAAAAATTGGATATAGAATTTTAGTATCTTACTATGTTGAATCCATCAGATTCATTAATTACAAAAAAAAAATTGCATTCCTGGGTATAATTTCCATGTCATATGTCATTGGATTCAGTTTACCAATATTATATTGAGGATTTTTGAATATAAGTTTAAAATGAATTTGGTCTATAATATTTTTGTTCTTTAAGGTACTTGTCAGATTTTATCAAGGTTATGCTGATATGTTAGTGTTTCCTTTTTCTCTGTTTTCAGAAGAATTTGTATAGAACTGATGTTATTTATTCCCGAAAATTGCTGGAAGAATTATTGCAGCAGTAAAGCTATCTGAGTCTAAATGTTTTCTTTGTGGAAGTATTAAATTATGCCTAAAGCTTCTTAAATATGTTTGCTATCTATTATTCTGTTAGTTCTGATTATTTTCTGAGTTTGTTCATTACCCTCACATTTTTAAATTTAATATCAAAAGTTGTTCATAATATTCTTGTTATGCTTTGAAAGTCAATAGAATTCTAATTATATCACTTTTCTCTTTAATGAAACTGATAGTTTATCCTCCTAACTCTCTCACTCCCTCCTCCCAAGCATCTTGCTAAAAGTTTATTAATTTCATTAATCTTTGCAAAGAACTATTTATTGGCTTTGTTGATCCTCTATTGTATGCCTGCTTATTATTTCATTGATCTTTGCCACTATCTTTAGTATTACATTCCTTCTAATTTCTTTATATTTAATTTGCTGTTCTTTTTCCAACTTATGGAGATAATGTTTACTTTTAATATTGTCCCTAATTTGTTTATTTAAGGCTATAAGCTCCTCTCTAAGCACTGATTTGCTTTAAGCCACAAGTTTTAAAATGGTATCTTCCCATTATCTCTCAATTAAAATAATTTTAAAATTCCACTGTGATTTATTTCTTTAACCAGTGGATTTTCTAGAAGAGAACTGCTTAATATTCAATTTTTAATTTATCTTTATTTTTCTTTTTATTATTAATTTCTAGCTTAATTTCACTGTCAGAAATTATAGTGTATAATATTTTAATTCCTAGAGATTTGTTAAAGCTTACTATATGCAGCAGCATACAATCAATTTTGGCAAATGCTCTATGTGCACCTGAAAAGATTGTATGGTCTATAATTGTTGGCCATATAACACACACACACATATATATGTATTTGGGCATGTATGTGAATATATTTGTGTGTGTGTGTATATATATATATATACTTGGCTATTACATTCTTCAAATCTTCTATATACTTATTTTTGTCTGTTTATCCTATCATTTATTGAGAGAAATGCATCTGTATCTCACACTATGATTGTGAATTTCATTAATTCTGCCCGTACCTCTGTAGATTATTGCTTCATATGCTTTGAAGCTATATTAGGTACATACAAATATAACAATATATATACGGAATCATATGGATTCCCTGTTTCTTGTGGTTTAGATGTGGTTTATCCTCAGCAAAACTCATGTCGAAATGTGGTTCCCAATGTGGCAGTGATTGGAGGTGGGGCCTAGTTGGAGGTGTTGGGATCACGGGGACACTGCCCTCATCAATAGATTAATGCCATCTCCTGGGAGTGAGTGAATTCTTACTCTCTCATTTCTGTGAGAGCAAGTTGTTATAAAGGGAGTCCAGCCTCTTGTGCATCTCTCTTCACACAAGCCCACTCACCTTTCTGCTTCTAGGCCAGGTTGTGACACAGCACATGGCCCTCACCAGAAGCCAAGCAGATACCAGCTCCATGATCTTGGGGTTTCCAGCCACCAGAATCATGAGCCAAATAAACTACTTTCCTTTATAAATTACGCAGCCTCAAGTATTCTGTCATAGCAAGACAAAATAGACTAAAATATTTGTATATTAACCCTTTTTTACTATAAATTATCCTTCTTTATCTCTAGAATGTCTCACCTTAAAGCTACTTTGTATGATATTGTGTAACTTTACCAGCCTTTTTGGTTAGTATCTTTTACATCATTTTATTTTCAACGTTTCCGTGACTATATATTTAAGCTTCTTCTACTGTAAGTAGTACATAAGTGATTTTAATTTTTTGGCATATCCTGGCAATATTTTTCTTTTCATTGGAGTTTTAGTACATTTACATTAAATGTGATTATTTATAACTTAAGGTTTAAATGTTACTGCTTCACATATGCACATGTACACACATATCCATGTATATGCATACAAAAACTCTGCAAGATATCATTTTTATTTTGGTATTTCAGTATTTATTTTACTTTACCCACATATTTGGGCTTTCAGATCATTAAGTACTGTGTGATATGGTAATGCTCCCAATGGTTTCAAACAGGTTATTATTGAAGATAATGTTACCAATTGTTACTGCTGGGAGGTTTATTCTGATATAGAGAGTTCACCAAAGCTGTTAAACTGAAAATAAATTTATGGACTATGAGTCAACACAAGGGACTCACTATAGAAGAAAGAAATAACAATAACTTGAAAAAAAATAGACCTCATTTAAATATTGGAAAGATTTAATGGTTAAGCACAGGATTTTAGAATAGAGTTTGTTTGCAAATTAAAATCTCTGTGCAATTTCTGACTCAAAGGATTTCACACAATGAAATTTATACAAATTTTGTGGACAGAACACACACAATGCTAGAGTTTCTTTATAACTTAGAGCTATCTAAGTTAAAAACACATTTGACATTTGTCTTAATGTTACCCTACCTCAGGGAAAACTGTGTTGTGTTTCCCTTATGAATTTGTAATTGCTTATGGACATGCTTCCATAGCTCCTATGTACAGCATAAATCAAATTGTGCTGTTCGTTTTTACTTACTTGCCAGTGTTCCCTACTAGAATGGAAGCCCATCAGGATAGAAAGAGGACTCTGCTGTATATTCTATATTTCCAATGCTTAATACAGTAGAACTCACATAAATATTTTAGTTGTTTTGAAACTTTTACATGGTGAAAATCTTTCTCAAAATAAAATGTTTTGCTAAACCACATATTTTCCAAATAATGTCTTCATTTATTCAAAGTGCTTATTGAGTATTGGGCAGTGAATGCGGACAATTCCTTTGAGAAGATGTGCTACACAGGTTATTTGTTGTTTTTCGGTTTTGTTTTGATGGAAGTGATTTGAACATGCTTGTCACTGTGAATAATAATCCAATAGAAAGGAGAAATTGGAAGTAATTAAAAGGAAAGAGTAAGAAAATAAGCAATAAATGCAATGTCTGAGAAGAGAGATGGAGTTACTTTAATCTTAGCCAGAAGAACACAAAGGGTCAGTTCTTCCATTGTAAGAGAAGAAGATAATGGGAAAAAGTGGAACTAAGTTTGGGGATGAGTTCTCCTTTGTCTATTTCTATCCTTTTTTCCCCTCTATAAATAGAAAGTAAGAAAATGTGCTGACACTGAGGGAGTGAAATTGAGACCAGAAATGTGGACATTAGAAAATGGAGAAGAATGGAGAAAGTTTGAAATATTGATGTGGAGTGGGAGGGTTGTCCAGTGGTATATGCCACGATTGCTAAACAATACTGAGAGTGGATCTGAAGTTGAAAGTTAGGAATTTTTAGAACAAAAAATGTCTATTTTATTGTACTGTTTTCTCAAAGATCTTTGTGCTGCCTGGGCACAGGTACGAATAAAGCAGACAGTTGACTTCATCCAGGAATTGGATTCTGCCACAGAGCTGTGACAAGAGGAAAGGGAAGAGAAAATTATAATAATAGTGAGAGTTTATTGATGTGATACAACTTGAAATTCAAAATGAATATGAAGGTGGTGAAGAAAGGAGGGGCTGATGAACTGGGAAATGAGTCAGGGAGATTGGGGGAGCCCAAAAGATCTAGGAATAGACATGGGAATAACTGAACAAGTAAGCTGGAAAGAGAGATTTGGGTGAGTAAGTTGGATGCTTGAAATAGCAGTTATAGGATGAAGTCTACTTATGGTAGAAAGGCATGACTATGGACATAGGTTGTTAAGGTGAAGAGAAATGGGAAGTCATTGAAACGAGGAGTCAATGAATGGACAAGTGAAACTTAATGATCTACCTTCCATACGGATTGTGAACCACTCAAGGTTGTGAAGCTGCTTTAGCTCAAAGGCAAAGGGCCACTCAGCCTCATTCCTGCGTTCATTCTCTCGTGCTTCAGACAAACCTCTGTGGAAACCCTGGCATCAGGAGTTTGAAAAACCATTGGTTTAACTTTGTGAAAGATCTTTAAAAAAAAAAAAACTTACATTATTTCCTTTATTTTTCTGCCAGTGTCAAACCGGACAGCTATTCAATGGAAGGGGCCTCATTTAAGGGAAGCAGCTCCTGAAATGAGCCACATAGGAAACTACAGTTATACAAATCCACTGAAAACTAGTTTGAGCATCTTCACTGTTGAGCTGTTACTTTAGCATCAGAACAGTAGTGGCTGCCCGTCAGCTCTACTCCTACTTCAGCCAAAGCTGAAAGCGGTGTGGGCAAGAAGACCATTGTTCTTTGCCCCCAGTTATAACCCTGGATCACCCACAAGGGAAAGGAAATGTTCCTGTACCTGTCATTCCTCATCCTTGCATACATACTAAATGGGGCAAAGGAACTACAGAAAGCTTTTTCCCACACGAAAAGGCAGGGAGGGTTAAATTTTACTAAATTTGCTCCTAGGGATGTTGTATTCTCACTATTAAGATAGCGATGTAATATGCTAAGGGTGCAGTTTGTAAAAAGAGGAGAATAAAACAGCACAAATAGAAACAAGACAAATATCCACTTCAGAACTGCTAGCAGAAGGTGAGAAGAGGTTAAGCACCAAGCAGTTTCCAGGAAAGATTCATAGAACTAATTCAGCTTGTTCTACCTCAGCTGGAGAAAAAATTCAGGTCCCTATAACTGCACCAGTAGTTTGGGAAGAAGAGTGAGTCCTTTTACTCTACAGACAGCAGGTCACACATACATCAGATAATGGTGGATTATTCAAGGGTTCATTACCTTCTTCATGAGTGTCCCCTTAGACCTTTGTTTTCTACCTTTTCCTTATTCATGTCCATGGTTTGGTCATTTCACTGCTCATTAGCATCTAAATTAAAGAACTGGAACTTAGGTTAAGTTGAAATTTGTGAGATGCTCTGAGGAAAAAAGGTGGGAGAGTAACAGCAGGTTCAGGAATAAGGCCCAGCTGGTGATTCAGAGGTGCCGAATGTATTCTTCCTGCCTTGAAGCACCTCTCCGTTCTCTCTTCTTAGGCGCTGTGGTCTACACTCCCACCAAGTAGGCATGGGCACATGTGACCTAGCCCCTGGTCTTTACTAATTGGAATGGGCTAATATGTGGCCTAAAATGAACCAATAAGGATTTATTTCGTGTGATTTTGGAATTGTGTTAGAGACATTAGCTAATTCCTATTGTGGTCTTGACTGAAAAGACTGCATAAAGCTATGACCAGGACCTTCTGTTCATATCTAAACAGAGCCAGTCTTTAGAGAGGAGAATTGAAACAGGTATATGGAGAAGAGTAGGGCTAAGAGAGCATAGTAGGGTAGACCTAGAAAAAGAAACAGTGCAAGAACATTCCAATTCCTGGTTCTCATAGTTCACAGAGCATGGCCAATACTTCCTGCCCCTGCGTTTAATGACTGACTCCTGAAACTTTCCAAAAAATCTCCACACTCTGCCTCCTTTACTTTTTTTTTTTTCAATCTTTGAACAATGATATATTTACTTATTTCAATGATACACATTTTATTTCTTTTTCTTGCCATGCAGTACTGGTGAAAACATTTGTTACATCTGTAAACAGGGGAAGGTGTAGTAGTAGACATCATTGTCTTTCCCCTGCTCTCCGAGGAAAAGTTTTCACTGTTAAATATGGAGTTGTAGAATGCTGCAGACATCCTTTATCATAATAAGGAAGTCCCTGTGTGATCTTTTTTTTTTTTTTATTCCAGGGTATTATGAGGGTACAAACATTATGGTTACACTTTATGTCTTTGCCTCACCCAAGCCAGGAGTTCTGTTGCTTATCTCTAAAGAACCCTTTCTATCCAAAAAAAATCATGACAAATACTAAGAAAACTTGGGGCCCAAGTAGTATTAATGATTTTTGAAAAACAAAGTATCCCCATGTGTCAGGAAATGATGTTACATCAGATATGCAATGAAGGGTCACTAAAGATTTATTCTACATATGTGGAAGGTTGACAAACGCGTTTTAACAGGAAAGAATCTGACAACTCTACGAAGGATGCACTGGAGGTAAATGTCCAAGCATTTGATCAATAAAGCTGTAAACTCAGCACAATGCAGCTTTAGTTTTGATTTCATAATCAGCTGCATTTTTCACTGTGAGAAAAATTTACATTATATTATGGAAAAAAATAAAATTTTAAAGACATAAAAGAGATTTTAAAAATCGAATGAGTAAAACAAATCTATCAAGGAAGACAGAGCGACAGAGCAGAAGAAGCGTCTTCACCACCCAGACTGAGACCTGGATCCCAGAGGCATCCCCTTTTTGTCTCCCCACAAGAAAATAAAAAATCACTATTTCCTTGAATGAGCAGAGAAAAACTCTGACCTCTGCCTCCAAATGGGTGAATTATTCCTAATAACTAAAAGGAATGTTACTTTCATCTACCAGCATTTTAGTGTGTGCCCTTCACATCCTGACATCCACTCTCCACCACCACCACTGCTAAACTGCTGAGCCCTATAAATCTCCCCATCCCTGATTTTCTCTCCCTCTCTCTCTCTCTCTCTCTCTCTCTCTCTCTCTCTCTCTCACACACACACACACACACATACACACACACACACAAACGTACACACCTTACCACCTCCACCATCTGATACATTGTATGCCAGCCACCCTAATTATAACCATTTCCTAATACAGGCTGATCTATGAGATCCCTGAATAAGATCTGTCAATGACCCTTATTGGCTACAAAATAAAATCTAAACTCCTTAACATGGTATGCAAGCTTCCTTGTCCTATGGTGCCTGCCCGCCTCTTTAGCCTCATTGTGTGCCAATCCCTTACATTCTGGCCGTATTCTAACTATTCTCAGTTGTCAGATGTCAACATGCTCCTTCTCACCTTGCATCATTGCACATACTGTACATTATACCTGGAATGTCCTATTTCTTCAGCTCGCCAGGTCTGCTTATCAGTCACTTTAAAACTCAATTCAGATTCACTTCCTCCGGAAACATTCATGAATTGCCGCTCCCTCCCTACTCTCTGTGACTAAGCATGGCATGATTGGCTATTTACTGGACTTTTCCTCTAGTTGAATGCAGCCTCTTTAGGAAAAGGACTGTAACTTTGTATCTCCCCAACATCTATCAGAGTGCCTAGCCCATAATATAAGATTAATGCATGTGAGTTTGATAGATATTTATTTAACTAATTTTTGTTTCATTTTGATAGCTGATGCCTCCAAAAAGTTCAGTTTTGGTCTTCTATTTAATAGGACCACAGTTTAACTAAAAGCTCATTGGGTCTTACTTTGAAGCTGCCTTCTTTTATTGGATTATTTTTAGAGACAACAAAGCATATTATTGATATTAATTTCATTCACGATCTAGCCATTCATTTGATCTTTTTTCTAACAAGTGGTCTGTCTTCACAAATGAAATATAAATAGTTTTAAAGTGTTCGTGGTACTTAAATAAGGAAAGACAACAATTCTATACAGGATAAGAAATCTATTAATTCCTTGATAATTTTAATTAGCAACAAAAGTAAAAAGGCATAGCCAGGTTTTATTTTGCCCGTAGGATGCTGTTACTCTTTCAGAGAAGCAATTTTGGTTGTATTAGCATATTGTGCCAGGTGTCCAAAACCCAAGCCATTACAAAGTTTAGCTCATCTTGGGAAATGCTGCTGCTCATTTTTAATAAGAAATACTCTCTCAGGAAAAAGACTCCCAGGTGGACAAATCCAACATTAGGTGCAAAGCAGTGTAATTCTGCTCAAGATGGCCTTGAGATGGAGCCCATTCACGGATTTTAGCATCCATGAAATTGGAGGAATAAGCATAGCTTGAAAATGGTTTTATTTTCTTTTAGCTAGCAGTATAGTACTTTCTTGCTTTGCTGCTTCTTGAAAGTTTTTGGATCTTCAAATGGCATTAAAAGCTAGAGAATGGAAAACAAAAACTGCAAGCAATTGCCCAGCTAATGTGTGCCTTGGACGCAAAGTCGAGAAAAAGTAGAACATCTTCAAAGAGTGTAATCAGCTTGAAATGAGTGATAAAAATTTGATTATATACCGGTGCAAATTTGTGCAACAAATTGCCATCAGCCATGTATGGCTTCGGAACCTATTTGCTATTTTCAAATCATTTTGACTTTCAATGGAAAAAAATAATCATAAAGACCTCAAAAACATTTTTCAGGTTTGTCAATGCTTGCCAAATACAGTTATATGCACCATTCCTGAACTCCAACTTAATTCTCTTCTTAACACAATTATCCTTTTAATATAAAATTTCCACCATTCTAAAGTAACAGTTTCAAAGTATTATATTTGTGGGATGATAATTGATGTTTCTAGAAAGAAGAAAACATCAAAATAAACTGTAATTCATTGTCAAAAAAACTTCAGAAAACACTGAGTAAACAAAGGCAAAGCAGTTTCTTTACTGTTGGATGTCTTAGAGACTTTATTGGACCAATGTGCATCATGAACCTCCTTGAAAGAAATGATTTTATGAATTCATCTAACCACTAAATCCTTTTTCCACAAGTATCACAAGACACCACTGTTCTATAATGGGTCCCTAACAAAAACCACCTTTAAATATTTGTGACCAAGTAGTAATAACAAAACACACAATTCCAATTGTACTTCATGGGATTTTGCCTCTGTGTTTTTGTGATATTTATTTCACTTCAGTTGCTGTTGAAATGTACCACAGTGATTCAGGGAGAGCCAACCCTCAGCCCAACGTTGAGAGTCCTCTAACCATATGATCTGACCCGTTGGCTTGGGAAGGTATAAAATCAGTAATGTTGGAGGAAAATCTCAAATTTTCATGAGGGTCATTCCAACCAGCATTATTGCTGTGTCTTCTTCCATTTGGGACACTATAACAAAATATTATAAACCTAGTAGTTTGTAAACAACAGAAATTTATTTCTCAGAATCTATAAAGTCCAAGATCAAGATGCCAGCAGATTTGATGTCTGGTGAGGACTCATTTCCTGGTTCATAGACAGCATCTTATTTCTGAACTCACGTGGTGGAAGGGGAAAGGGGTTTCTCTCGTGCCTCTTTATAAGGGTACTAATCCATTTATGAGGGCTCTGTCCTCCTGAACTAACCACCTCCCAAAGGCCTACTTTCTAACACCATCACCTTGGGGGTTAGGACTTCAACAGATGAATTTGTGGGAGCCACAAACATTCAGATCACAGCACACTGTTTAGCCCCAAAGTTCATCTCTTACTCACATCCACTTTCATTTGTTTAAGCCAGAGAGTGGAGTAAATTCTTTCTAGGTAATTATTTTCAATCCAATCACTCTGCAAATTTTTATGCAAAATTATTAGAATCCGTTATGTAGATTCATCGCTACATCTTTCTTTTTCACTTGACATATATTATTCTCAAAATTTTATTTTTAATGTTTATACAGTAGTTTATAGATACCCTGTAATGAATTTAATAATTTCCCTGGTAAATATTTAGCTCTTATCTAATATTTTGCCATTTAAAACAACATTTCACTAAACATGTTTGTACATAAAATTTGTTCAATATTTGGAGCTCTTTCCTTAGGATTTACCTTCAGAATTGAAACTGGCCCAAAAATATGAATATTTTTAAAGCTCTTGACATCTGTTGCCAATTGCTTCCAAAAAGGGTTAAATTATTTTTCATATTATGGTGTTTAAAACTTTATTACATCAGCTTTTTTAGTGTTTGATATAAACCAAATATTTGTTGCTACCAAGGCTGTTGAACTTGAGAATAACAGAGCTGACACAAAGCCTTTGTGTTTGGCATGAGGTCAGTGGAGGCTTCCGAATATCTTTCATCTTCCTCTGTTTGACTGCGATGATCTGCTCTCTCAGCTATAGAGCAGTCACCTTGCAGGCTGTGTTCCTCCAGTTACTAACAAAAAATTATGCTTTGAAATGACGATCTTTTGGGGTCCTTAATATTTACTGAGCTATAGCAGTGGCACAGTTTTCTTTTGTAACATCTTTCCGATAACAAAATAATACATGTTTAAAGTAAAAAATTAGAAAAAATACCGAAAAGCATAAGGAAGATGTTTTGAATTACTTTTAGTGCCATTAGTCAGCAATAATCCCTTTCGAGATCTGATGCATTTCCTTTTGAATGTATGGAAACACACAATGCCATACTTACAATGCTGCTGTCATCATATCTCAACAACTGGAACCATATTATACAAACAGCCTACAATCCTGAGTTCTTCAGGTAACATTGTATTATGAAACCTTCTTGTGCCTTTGAAAATATGAGTTAAAAAAGCATGCCGGGCGCGGTGGCTCACGCCTGTAATCCTAGCACTCTGGGAGGCTGAG
>RJWJ010018321.1:0-31731 GCA_004363605.1 Indri indri | reverse complement strand
GGCCTCCCAGAGTGCTAGGATTACAGCTGTGAGCCACCACGCCCAGCCAAGCAAGCAGTTTTAATACTCAGATATAAGTCTTCTCCATTGCCATGTTAATTCAACTCTGCCAACAGTAACACATAATAAAATACTTACTGTATTTTTAAAATGAGGGTAAAACATAATTTTATTCAGGAATCAGGATTGTACCATGAAAAAAAATATGCACTTTAGAAAATGCGGGTTATCCCTTTACCATCTCTGTGGCTGAAGACAGTCCGTTAACTTGCTGTCTCCAAAATTCTAGACTTATACTCCCCTTCTATCTGTGTCAAATCTTGGTAGACTTGACTATGTATAGGGCTCTATAAATATTTTTAAAATATTTAAAATTATTTCTACATCTTTAAGAAGTGATAAAATTGAAATTATTATCAAACCTGCATTTTATGATATGATTGGAAATTTAAAATTGACACTCGTTTAAATACAAAAAGCCCTCTATGTCTTTTAAGCATTTCTAAATATTCCTTTTTTGGAAACACGATAATTTGGAATTTAAAAATGTATTGATATAACAAGTCGGCATGTTTTATTTTTGTTGTTGTTGACCACAAAGAATATGTACTTCATTAACATATATTTTGGACTATGAGCTAATAGTTTTGTACATAATTTTCAATGCAATATGTAGATTTTTCTCCTAAAAGAAGTGCCAAGTAAAAGATCAGTTAAATAAACAAGGTAACATATAACTCTCATGTTTCAAGCTCTGAATTTGTTGATTTTTATTGCATTGCAATTAGCCATAAGTCAAATAGTGCATTAATGCAGTCTATCAGCATTTCCATTATTAATCATTATAAATGACATTTTAATAAATGACTACTGATGGAACTATGTAACAAATAGTAGATTCAGGCAAAATTTGCGCAGATAATGCATGTAAAATCTGTTTTAAATTGTCATATATTATCTTCTGAGTAATTGTCCTCTTGAGGACTAGATTGAACCTCATGTAAGTGAAAGGATAACACCTGTGTTATCTTTGGGGAAAGAGAGAGAGTGAAAGAGAGAGAAGAAATAAAGAAATAAGGAAGGAAAGGAGGAAGGAGAGAGAGAGGGAGTGATGCAGGGAAAGAGAGAGATAGAGGAGGAAAGCAACAAAGGGAAATCGACTCCATTTCCTGGCTACCAGTCCCTACCTACTATGCCATCCGGCCTTTCTGTGTCTCAGTCTCTTCATTTATAAGTGACATGTTTGGAGTAAAGTCTGTGGTTCCCTCATAGCTCTGGAAGTCGCTTATAAAATATCACAGAGGGCTTGAGTTTCCAGTCCCTGTTTTTATAGGTTTCCCAGAATGTGAAGCCTGTAACCTTTTAAGCTGCCATTTGCCTCAAACCCAAGTGCAGACGTTCCTCTGAGTGCTTTCCTGGCCACAGGACAATTTGACTTTTACCGAAAAGCCAAACAGCTATTATTGTTAGGTTCCAAATAGTTTACAGGTGGAAGGTAAGACCATAGACCGAGCTAACTTTGGTCTATAATAACGTGGCCTATGAGTCAAGGAGATCACATGTATGATTCCTTCTAGGAGGAGCCAGCCAAGGCCCTGTGTGCAGGGGTTCAGGGAGGCAGGCTGTAGGGTCCCCCAGGCAGCTCTGGTCAGCTAGGGGATCTCTGCCATCCAGGCCATCGGGAGTCTTATGTCCAATGTTAGGAGCTCTCCCACATATTTCACAGCGTTAGTGATCCCAGAAGCCGGAAGTAGGCAGGATGATAGGTAGGAAGGCCGCTTCTTCCTGATATCAAACATGGGAGAAACAGCACTTCACCTGTGTCTGATTAGTCTAGAGGGGAATAACATTTAACTCGGGCAGAGCCGGTTAGGCCTAAAATTGGGGTAATGTGAAAATAGAGAAAAGTAAAAGATCAGCCTTGAAAATTACTTATTTGCCTATAAAGGACATTTTATATGGCTTTAGCTAGACAACCTGCTACAATACTTTTCACACACCCAAAAACTGAAGAACTGTTCAACTCATTTAGTAAAAGGAAAAAATGACGTATCTACCCACAGATATTTTGTAATGAATGTCCTTCTGCCTCGAATATTATTTGAGATCCTACCTGGAAATGGAGGTGCAGAAGAGAATTTGAAGGTTTTGTTGTTTTCCTGCAAGGCCCACTCCACCTGGTCTAATGCTAAGTCTATATAGCATTATTAAATAAATTTAACTCTGTATATATATACATACATATATTTGCTTATTGTTGTCAGAATTAAATGAGGAAATAGAGGCACATGGTTAGACAAAACTCAATGCATTAATTAAGACGTGTGATACAACTTTGCGTAACCTATATTCAAAGTAAATGCATCTTCTCATTCTAGAAAAACATTATATATGGTGTGTTAGAATCATTCCTTTAATCATATCTATTATCCAAAAACAGTAGGTAGGCTTATCTTTTAAATCATGTGTTAAGGGTGTGAATTTCCAGTGGGTGACTTTACAATATGGCTCAATCTGTTCCCATGCCTTTGGGACAGAGATGGAATTTTCAGGGTATTCGCAAAGATGCTGTGTTTGGTCCCTCGAGAAGCAGAATATTTGCTGCTGCAGGACGAGGGGAGATGGCAGAGACATGAGCTCGTGCATTTATTAAAATGGCCCAAATTGACATTAAAAGAACTGCTGTCGAGATACCGTACAGCTTTATAACTTGCTCCTGATAGGTAAGGCTGCAAGTTCTTCCCTGGGACATTTTCCTTTGATTTTGACAAGTGTCGACAATATTTATTAAGCACATCTTTTCAGACTGGTTTCATGGTGAAACTGTTAAATGTGTTTCAATGAGGAGTTAGACAAAGGTGGGAAAGAAGGTACATAGCAGAATTTGAAGTCGTGGCTTTAAAGCAGAACTCTGTAAGGCAGCTTTCTCTGTCAAAAATTTCATATATAAGTAAATGAGATGCTGAGTTGCCACTGTACTGCCATCATCAATGATTCATGCCGGGTGAATAACTGGGTCACCGTCAATGGTGACAATGTCCCAGGGGATATTCCATTATTTCCCCAGAGAGAGAAGTTGTCTAGTTACTGGAAATCAAGTTGTCTATATATTGCTACTCAAAGTTTGGTCCATGAACCAGCAGTGTTGGTACCACCTGGGAGCTTGTTAGACACCCAGCAACTCAGGTCTCTCCCTAGAGCTACTGAATCAGAATCTGCATCTTGATATTAAACTCAGGTGATTTATATGCCTGTTAGAGTTTGGGAAGCACTTATCTAATGTACGATATTGAATATACATTCTCATTTGCCCTTTGCACATGATGTTATTTCTTTAAGGAATATTATTTCTTGTCGCTCTCCTCCCTTCTTGATAATTTCTACTCTATTTTGGAGGTTTCCGCTTATAAATCCCCTCCGGTACCTCCCTTCTCCCTCCTGTTGCCAAGGAGGCTGCTACTCCTCTCTAATATACCTCCAGTGCCCCATGCACATGCACACACACTCACACACACACAAACACACTCACACACACTTACACTACCTCTCCCTCCTCCCATATTCCCAGCCCCACCGCAACCCAGCAAGTGAGAGAGACACTCTTTATATGCGTTCCAGCAGCAGCCTGCGCCATACCTTGTTATACACTTGTGAAAAAAGGAATATAATTTTGTAATATTTGTCTGTCTCCTCTTTAGGCTGTAAATTCTAAAAGGGTAGGGACCACTTAGGACTTAGGATTGTGTTAGGCAGTGGTAGGTTCTCGACAAGCATTTATTAAGGGTGTTTGTCCTTATCTTTCTGAACATCCTGATTAATCTCAAATGATTAGGCAGAAATAAGCATTTGAATTTAATTCTAAATTTTCTGCAGTGGTGACAGATGGTGGGATAAGCCACATCTGAGAAGATAATTTAAAGAATTTCCCAGGATAGTTCTAATGAAAGGAGATCCTGCTGCAATGTTTGCTAAAATGTCAATTAAACACAGTATAAAGTTAAACAATTTTAACAGATTCTAAAAGATAAAATTTGCTCTTATCTTCTCCCCACTTAAAGAATGCTCTTGGTAAAGTGTAGCAATTATCTTTCATTTGATTGTCTCAATCCTATTAAGACTTTCTACTCTTGATCTTTATACTAAATCCTTTAATCTCAACATTGGAAAAAAATAAAAACTCGGATCTACCAGTAGAGATCTTGAGCAAGGAATTGAGATGCTCTCATTAAAAATCAATTTAATAACGGCCGGGCGCAGTGGCTCACGCCTGTAATCCTAGCACTCTGGGAGGCCGAGGCGGGCGGATCGTTCTGAGCTCAGGAGTTCGAGACCAGCCTGAGCAAGAGCGAGACCCCGTCTCTACCAAAAATAGAAAGAAAATTAATTGGACAGCTAAAAATATATAGAGAAAAAAAATCAATTTAATAACAAACTTCAACGAAGAATGTAGAGGATTTTAAAATATGCCTTCACACAGATCAAAATCAAAGTTTACTCAATGTCCTTAGTTTACCCTCATCCAAGGGGATTTATATACCTGTTACATGAAGCTCAGGGGTTGAGGTCGATCTTGCAAAAACTGATTTGTTTTAAAAACACGTGATGTGTTAATGTCTACCACCTTCATTTTCTGACCAATCTGTGACAAAGACTCCTTCCTTAGCCAAACTTTAGTCAGGCTCCTCTGAGCTGTCTTCTCAACCAGGCCTGATGAACAGTTTTAGAAAAGAATCCTGCCAAGTCATTTTGGCAAGAATCCTCCCACCTTGATGTCTGATCAGCTTCCCCACTCCCCTCACCCCCTGTGATGTTTAAGTCCCTGGCCTATCTTTAGCAAGAATCCTGTTAGGCCAGTTTAGCAAGAATCCCCCTACTCTTAATACCTTCTTTTAGTAATTTTTCATCCACTGACACCTTTGCTATGCCTGTTGGTTATAAATCCTCACTTGTCCCTGTTGTATTCAGAGTAGATCTCAGTCCTATACTGGTGTCTCTCTCCCCTACTGCAGTAACTTGCATGAAGTCTGTCTTGTCATTTTTTTATATTTGTGCAAATTTATGGGGCACATGAGAAATTTTGTTACATTTCTTGCCATTTTTAACAAGTATCCAATGCAAAATTTTTCCTTTACACATGTACTTTTCTGGTTTCATCTCCTAGGTAAGAAGCTTATGTGTCTTTTTGTGTCGTTTTGTTTTCTGGTTTGGAGACATCATGTCATCCATGAAAATTCAATGTGTCACCAACTCATCAATTGCTTAAAGACCTATAAAGTCCTCATTAATTCTGTAGACTTTCAGGAAATGTATTATAGGAAACAACTATTAAAACCTTGAAAATACTTAGAAACCACCATCGTGTATCCTGTTTCAATATTTAAAGGTGGCTGAGTAACTATAAAGTGAATTCCAGACTTTTTGATCCCCTAGACCAGTAAAATAAAAATAATAGCAATAATAAAATGTTAAAAAGTACCCAACCTTTTATTTCCCAAGTAAGAACATTGAAGGAATACCTTAGTACCTCTGTTTTCATTGTTATTCTTCAAAGAAAGTATATCATAGCAATGTAACAGAAACTATGATATATTATCTAAGAATGAAGAATAATTCTTTTTAAGAAAAAATAGTTGACAAACTTTTACTATCACTTTTGTCCTCAGATAAGTGAAAATTTGAGTTTGGGTACCACCTCTGTGAGGTATTGGTAAGTGGCAATAAAAAGAATATAAATAGGCCACTCCTTATTAATCATGAAAGAAGTGGCTCATTCTTAGCACAAAGAACGACCTCAAATTAGCTATACGCTAATTCAATTTTGACTATTGAAAAAAGATAAAAAACAAAGACATGATTACAGTATTGTTACTTCATTAGGTATATAATTTACCACCAACAGCTGGTAAATTCTTTATTTTCAGAAGCAGTTGTGCTGAAATCTTGTATACTGAAAAATCATATTGAATATTGTTTAATTAAAAGGTTTTTATCTGGGCAACTCTAAATCTACCAGATATGTCCAGTGAAACATGAAACCTCATGTTAGATACTATGCAAAATAACTGGATTATAATAGAAAATACAATCAAATAGTAAACTTTCTAATATAAGAAAAAAGCTGTACTTTCAAACAGGATATTATTGGTAATTATATACATAGTATAAAATAAGATTTTTGAACAATCTCCTGTGTGTCAGATACTGTGCTTTGCGAATTCATATATTATCTCTCATTAAGGAGGTGATGGCAGGTAATGTCCTCATGGATTTAATCCTTACTATGCGGATTTATTAACTTTGTATCTTACAAAGCTGTTTCACAATTGCAGGCTGCATTAAAACCCTTACTATAACCCTTGTTCAGAGAAAGGATCAAGCCATCAAGAGCCCGATGGCTTAGCTTTTTTAATTCCCCTTTTTAATGAGGGCTATGGGGAAATTCTTTCAAAATGTATCATAGAAATGGTGTGTATAACATTATTTTAATGTAAGATAAAAAGTACACATCACTGTTGCTAAATGAATTTTGCATGAATATGTCCATATTTATACATGAATACCACTAGATACTATAGAAATATTTATTCTTTAAAGTTCATTTCCAAAAAAAATTTTAGTTGTATATTTTTTAGATGATCAAAACCATGCAAGTCACTGCAGTCTGCTGCACCTAGACTTTAGTTTAGATACATCCAGAATATATTAATATGTTGCAGTAACTGCTTCATCTCCCAGTTTCTGTTCTTCCATCAAACCACTGGGGCAGGTGCCTCACTCTGTTATACAATCTTTTCTGTGTTACTTCTAACAAAATGTATCATCATTTAATGCGTGTTATTTAATGCTTAGCCTTCGATGTATGCTTTGTATAGTCATTTGATTATACCCATTTTACAGATGAGAAGTTGAGCATTAATGAGGGTAACATACAATCCAAAGTTATGTCTCTGCTAAATAATACATCTGAGATTTGACCTGCTGCCCTTAACATTATACCACGTTTTATTCTATTGTGACCTCTAAGATTTCTTCTAATTCTTTGCTTCTATGACCATGACATCTAAATAAGTCTAAAGATAGCCAGGTCCCAGTGCTTTGGCATTCAAAAAAAAAAATATATATAAGTTCAAGTTTCCTTTCTGCCTCTTACTAGATGGATGAAATTGGACCTGCTACTCAAACGTCTCTCAACATTAGTTTCCTCATCTGTAAAATTAGATGATAACAGAAGCTGTATTATGGGACTGTTGTGGTGGTTACCTGGCATCATTACCTGTAAAGGAGTAGCATAGTACCTGGCACAGGCAAGCACTTAATGTCAAACTGCAAAATGATACCACAGTAAGCCTGTAAATTTATTTACTCTTAAGAGTCTCCTCCTCGGTAGGTTTTCAGCACATTTTGATGTTAAATTAAACATAATATATGCAGACCTTTTAAAAAAAATTCATAAATATTTAATATAGTGACATTTCTCTTTTTTATTCTCAGACCTGGGTTTTCAAAATATAAACACTAAAAATTTCTATACGTCTGCTGATTCTTGACTATTATCATGATGTTATAAAACGAAGAATATTAAAGGCTTTTTTTTTTTTAAATTCAAGAAAACAAAGAATTCATTCAATTAGTCTAAGACTGTGCAAAGATGTGGCCTGTTCGGGTACATAGTTTTATGTCTATCAACACGGGAAAATATTAGGATAATTAAAGCAGAGCTCTAATGTGTATTAGTCTTCACTAATCTGACATTGGGGAAAATTTGAATTGAAAGTGTTTCTAGAGAAAAGTAGTTGTATTGCTAAAATTCTACTTTAACTGGCAAAATTTTATTAAGGTTACTTTAATAAATACGCAAGAATTATTTGTTTTTCTAAGGTATTTTATGTATTTTTTCTCTGTGCTTCTGTTTGCCCTGCTAAGGACTTGCTTGACAAATCCTTCCTTCCAGAAATCCTGGGATGCAGGCTTCCGTGGAGGCTCTGCTTCACTGATTGCAAACACCACATCATGGATCCGAATTAAGGAAATGTTACCATAGGGAAGAAATGGGATGGGGGCCTGGCTTGAGCCATGCATGTTGATCATTTGCATTTAAAGGAAGTTATATAAAAATAGTATAATGAAGAAAGGGGAAGTAAAAAAGGAGAGATAGGAAATGTAGGTGGGTACGGAAAACACAGAAGGGCTGATACCATTCTGACATGTCTAGTGATTGTTGTGTAGAGTGTAGATTTTAAGGAATCTTTATTGACAAATAAGTGAAAGAATGAATTTTGTTAGCCTCTCAATTTAGGAAAACGTATCTTATTCTGCTGATCAAAATAGTATGTGTTATTTTACATGTTGCTTCTGGGAGTATAAATTCATGTGTCTTTTCTGAAAAACCACCTGGTCACTCTTTTCACGACGCTTGTCCATGCATACCTGTTACCCATCAATGCCTTTTATTAGGAATCTATTTTAGAGGACAGACACCAGACTAAAGACTTATGTACTGAGATATTCAACTCATTAGTATTAATAGAATAAACTGAAAATTAGCAATATATTCGCCAATAGGTACATGGTGGAGTCAGTACGCAGACATTGCATACAGAGAGATGATACCCTCTCCTCAGAAATGTCACAGGAAAATGCTCCCGTGTTAAATGAGGACAGTTGAGTACAAATGTTGTAGTGGGTGACTCTTCACAGCTGCATCATTTTGAAATATAGGACTGATCAGGTCATTTCTGTGCTTAAAACTTGCAGTAGTTCTGCATTTTACTTCAAGCAAAATTGTAAGTCCTTGCCATGGATCAAGGCCCTACATGCATGAACTCCCTGTCGCCTGTGGCCATGTCTCTTCTGCTTTCTCCCTTCCTCACGTCACTCTGGTCACACTGGCTCCTTGCTCGTCCTGGAACAGTCCAGGCTCAGCTGTCTCAGGACCTTCCCTAGTGGTTCCCTCTGCCTGGAGATCTGCACACCTCATCTAGTCACCTCCTTCAGGGCTTTCTCAAATGCCACCCTCTCAGCAAGGCTTGCCCTGACCACCCTATCTAGAATTGCCACCCAGTCTTCCCTAACTCCAGCTTTCCAATCTCCCCTACCCGACTCTATATTTCTCAGTATCGGTGTGATGTCTTAACCCTCTATAGAATATAGTTATTTCCCATGTTTATGATTTATTATGTGTCTCCCCTCCCTGTCTGGCCCCTTCCTACACCTACAGTTTATAAACTTCATGAATGCAGCTATCATAGCCCAAAAGTAATGCCTGGCATATAGCAGGAGCTCAGTAAATGTTTGTTGAATCAATGAATTAATACAAATGCAAATATATACATAGTTTCATATGAACAGAAACAGAAAAATGTTAATAGCAGTTATCTCTGGGTAATGGGGTTACTTGTGACATTTTCATTCTTGTCCCTTTCTATATTTTTTATACATTTGGCATGTATTATTTTGTGACCAGGAAAAGGTCTTTATTTTAAAGTGAGTGATATGAAGATCTTTGGAAATCTAGTGCTTATGAACAAATTAGGAAATGCAAAATTCCATTATACTTACAGTCCTAAGGAAATGCCCCAATTATTAGATAACATTTTGCCTTCCAAATCAAATGAAACTTGCGATCTTAACCTATAGGTTACTGCTGTAGTGATGAGTTCTCATGGGTCCCACCAAAGTAACAGACAATTCAGCTGCCACAGTGAAGGGGACTGATGTGACTGGTAAAAGTGGCAAAACCAACAAAGTCAGCAAAAGCTGCTTTAAACCAAAGGTAACTTCTCATGGCAAAAGTCTTAATGCTGCCTGAGAAGAATGCTTTATTAAAGGTAATTGTTTATGAGTCTATATCTTGCCTCCTTCGTAGCTGTGGGGCATGAACCTGTCAAATGATTTCACAGTTGTCTATGTAGACAGCTGGTGGAATGAAATTACATTTGGAGAATCCTATAGAGCTCTTCATTGATTCTGGATAATGAGACTTTATCAAGAACCAAAGCCCTTGGAGGTGCTGGATGGAGTTTCTGGCACAGTTTAAAACAACAACAACATCACACCATAAATATAGAACCCCTTAAGAGGAGTATCTCCTGATCTCCTGATGTGTAAAAAGGGCCAATACTAGGATTCATTTTTCTTTAAGTACCTTAATGGACTCACGAATGTTACTGAACTCTTTATTGGGTACATTGGAGTATATTATATTTAAATATCCAAAGACTGCAGGGATTTTCAAGAAGAACTAAACACTCAGCATGTTAGAATGGGATTAAAGAATGTTCCTTTAAAAACGCTTAAGCAGATAACCTTGCCCAGGTAATTTCTGCTCTCAGATATTTTGGCAAGCATATTAGGATTTAATTGATGGCTGTTCTAAATGTGCCTGGAGTTTTTATTACTACAACTAGAGATTATTTCCACGTAGTTCAAGTAACTTAATCCCCTAGTCATGAGTGCATTTTCATTTTATGACTTTAAAAAGTACAGCTTGTTAAATGTCAAAAAGTTATAAATAAAAAATAGAATAAACTTAAAATAGAGGTAGTTTTATATCAAAAACATTTAGCAGTGAGAGTATAAACAGAACAGACAAACTGGGAGCTGCTGGCCTGTATCATATTAACATAGTTTAATACTTGAAAACTGCCAGTACCTGAAAACTGGAAGAATGCACCAATAAGAAAACAGCCTAAGTTTCTGTCTACTCCAGAAAAATTGGTAAATCAGGCTACATTGGGCAGTAACTGGCGAACTTGAGATCCCTCTAAAGCATGCCTTGTGAGCCTGCTGCGCTCATTTTCATTACAAGGATTGGCCCGGAGAATACTTGACTGTGTGACCCTGGGATGGCAAACATCACAGACATTTTTTGTCTCATGTTTTCTCCTCTCAGATTTTTTTGTTTTTGTTTTTGCTTTTGCCTTAGCAAAGTCCTTTGGTTTTCCCTTTTGGAAGGCTTTATTTGCAGAAGTTTTAGGTTCACAGCGAATTAAAGAGGAAGGTGCAGAGTTCCCATGTACCCCCCTTGCCCCCTCCACGCACAGCTGCCCCTGTTGTCAACATCCCTGACCAAAGGAGTACATTTGTCACAATCGACGAGGACGCTGTAATCACCCAAAGCCCATAGTTTACATTAGTGTTCATTCTTGGTGTTGTGTTAATACATACTATGGGTTTTGAAAAATGTATAATGACATATATCCACCATTATATTAGCAGCATCAAACAGGGTATTTTCAGTGTTCTAAAAATCCTCTGTGCTTTGTCTATTCAACCCTCCCTCACCCACCCTCAGATTTTTAGAATTGCAGAACTATGCCATGAATTAGCTTTGCTCTTAGAGTTATTTATTTTTAAATTTGCATCACCTTTTGAAATAAAACACTTTGAAATGTAATTTTATTAGGATTTGAAGAGGTCTTTTTTGCTGTCATAGAGAGCTTCGTAATCTATCCAGCAAGCTGCTTGTACAGCTAACAAAGAATTGAATTTTTTTCCCTTCCTCTTGGAGACAATATCCATAAAAATCACAATTCACTAAGTATATCTTTACCTGTCAATGTTCCTGTGTAACATTTTAAGGCACATTTGTATTCCATATTGAAGGAGGAGGGGTTTTACAACTTAGCTGGGGATGAATTTCTAATTTGTTATTTAGTTCTTAACGTGAACAGAATATCTGATTCACTATTAAACTCCACAAAATACTTAGTGCAATGCCTGCCTGTTAATTAGTGCTCAATAGATGTGATAGGATCAAAAATGGTACCACATTAAAAATCTTATGGTTTGTCTTTAAATCAGCTATGCCATCTGAGAAGTCTAGCAATTAATATAAATCCATCAAAAATTTAATATTTCTTATGCCATGCAGTGTAGTGAAAATATTATGCTGTGCTGGAAGTCAGAAGACTTGAATTTGGGTCTTAACTCTGTATCTTTCACTAGTTTGAGCTTGCAAAAGCTAATCTCTCTGAGCCTCAGTTTCCTCATCTGCTAAATGGGAGTAATACTATTCAGTTTACAGGATTTGTTGTTATCAAAGATAGATAATCTCAATCAATAGTAATAAACACATTTTATCCTAGTCATTGTGACAAGGCCTTTACCCTTGTCACTTCAAATCCTCATAGCATCACAATATGGCAGGTGCTATTCACTTAATATATTCATAATGACACTGAGACTTAGAGGTGTGGCATTTGTTCAGAGTTGCACAGTTAATCAAGAGGCTTAATTTGGGGTCTAAAGCTAGATGAACCTGGACCCAGTCTGTGCTCTTTCCTGGATGTCCTGCCGTCTTCAGATGGCACAACTTGCTTTTGCCACATGCTAATTGTCTTAAGAACTACTTTTCTTTAGGGTGCTCCAGTTCTATTGGGACACTGGGGCCTGGAGGAGAGCAATGCAGACAAGGGTTGAGGGTTAGCACAAGGACCTGTTTCATGGGTGCACCAGGTTGGATGGCTACTCCTGTTGAGAGAAGAGGGGTACTTGGGTCATTGAGGGGTGTCGCCAAACACACTGCCAGGCCTAGGCTTTCATGAAAGTAGAATAGGAAACCATCTTCTTTTGTGATTTGGGGGATGAGGAACGCTTTGCCTAACTAAAAATTTCTGCCATTTTTCTAATCTTGATGCTGAAATTCCTACTAATGCCATAGAGTCATTCATTCTAGAAGAGGGTAGCAGGACCTGAAGGAATGAGGCACAGAAGGGATAAAATTTGACAGTAAAGAAGTGGAAAGGTGTGAAGTACAGCTTGCTGTCTGGCAAAGGTATCCTAAATCAGGAAGCCTGCAATGTCTGGGTCAAAATCTGAAAGTTGGGATCCCAGGGGGCTCATGGGATGCTGGATTGAAAGATGAGGCTCTCATCAAGATTTGCCTTTATAATCCCCTGGATCCCACGTCCCACAACCAACCTGGATTCCTGTGAGTGTCTCCTGGCAGTCAAGGCAGCGGAGAGGCAGGTAGGTGAGTTTGGTTCAACTACCCACATGGCTGATGGAGAGGACCACACCCACAATAAAGGAGTTACAAACATCAGCAGATTTGGAGAAGCAGCAGGAGAGAAGGGTGGGGGAAAAAGAAATAGAAGTTTTAGTATTATTTAAGAGGAAAGACAGATTCGTAGTAGCCTCTCTTTAAAAAGAACCAAAGTAGCTAGATGGTGAGGTTGTAACAATTTTTTAAAAAGCTCAGAAAAAGGTTCAAAGTTTGCAGATATGTCTTCAAATAGCATCTGTCTTGGGTAAACACGCTGGATTTGTGTCTGTGATTGAGCGTCACACCTTCGATACATCAAAAGGTAATTTACACCTTGTAGAAAAAACTTTCAGGGATTTCCAACCTCGTTTATGCATATCTATAGGTGAGAAACACACTTTGGTTTCTCAAGCTTAATATTTTAACAGAGAGACAATGGCAGGGCAACAGATTTTTACGGATAATTATTCCAGCTTCTTTTAGTTCCTTGTAGTTAAAATTTCTATACGGTGCTTACCTGTAAGGCATGCTCTGGTACCTTTTTTCAACGCAAATCTATATATGTTACTTCAAATCTCAAAGGCTATAAAATCACAATAACTATGAAAAAACAATAGTATCGATGTACATGGAAGCAATAAGTGAACAAGAAGCCATCAGTGAAACTATCTTTGCATCTCGTTGCCTGGTAGTTACTGGTAAGTCATTAGAATTCAATAAAATTTTGTTGTGTGAATACAGAAACCAGAGAAGAACTAAAGTAGTAAAATACCTGCGATAACAAGGCAGGGAATACCTGTCGTAGAGGCAGAGGGAGAGTACCGGGTATGAATAGGCAACCATCTGTGGGCACGTGAGATGCTCTCCAATCTAAGTCATTCACTAAGGTTTATAATTCTCTCTGGAAAAGTCTTGCACGTTTTCTTTAGATTTGCTCTTAGAAAATTCATATTTATTGATAACATTATAAATGGATTCCTTTTTTAAAATTTCCCTTTTTGTTTGTGACTCATGAAGAAGTATAGTTTATGTAACTGATTTATATTCAACCAACATGCCAAATTCATTTATTTAGTCTAATAATAGATCATTTATCTATAGATTATTATGGATTTTCTATGTATGCAATCAAATAAACTGCAAATGCTGAGAGTTTTGTTTTTTTCTTTTCCAAATGTTCTCCTTTTTGTTTCTCGTTATTGCTTTACTTCATTGACTAACATCTTCAGGAAATGTTGCATAGAGTCATGCAAAAATCTTTAAAGTTATACCACCATGTATTATACTTGCTGTAGGTTTTTTTGTAGATATTATTTATCAGGTTAAGGGACTTCTTGTCTATTTTTATTTTTCTAGTGCTTTTCTCTATTAAATGTGAAAAAAGTTTCTGCATTTTATCAAATATCTTTCTGCATTTATTGAGATAACCATATGGTTTTATTTCCTTCAGATTGTTTGACTATGCTTGGTTTTCTTTTTTTTTTTTAATTTCAGCATATTATGGGGGTACAGACGTTTAGGTTACGTATGTTGCCCTTGCCCCCCACCTCCCCAAGTCCGAGTTTCAAGCGTGTCCATCTCTCGGAGGGTGCGCATTGCACTCTTTGTGTATGCATATATCCGTCCCCTCCTCCCCCTCCCCCCTCCTGGTTTTCTAATGTGAAACCAGTCTTGAATTCCCGAGATAACTCAGTTTGATAACAATACTATCTTTTGTACATGTTGTGGGACCCAACTCGCTAATATTTTGGTTGGGGATTTTTTTCCTCTCTGGTCATGAATAAGATTTGCTGTATTTACTTTTTTTTTTTTTTTTACCATTAATTACAGTTTTATAGATCTTCAATTCAAAATATTTTCTACTTTTAATTAAAGTTTTACAGATCTATATGCTATTGAAATTGCATTTTCATTTCTATTAAATTTATCTTTTAATTATTGATTTCTAGTTGAATTGCATTGTGCTCAGATAACATTTTCTGCATGATGTTAATCCTTGGTATTTGTTGAGAATTGCTTTACAATCCAGTATGGATAGGCAAATTCCATAAATATTATATGAATTCTGTAGGTTTGGTTGTAGTATTCTATACATGTACATTAAGTTAAGCTGGTTGTGATATCCAGATCTTCTATGTCCATATCGATTCTTTGCATAATTTCTTTTTTTAGTTCTGTTTGTTTGTGCTGTGTTAATTTTGAGGCTGTCTTATTAGATGAATACAAATTTAAAATGATGTATCTTTCTGGAAATTCCACCTTTTGTTATTGTGCAGTAACATACTTTGGCAATGCTCGTCTGTTTTAAAGTTCCTTTTGCCCTAGAATGGTAAAGCTGCCTCAGTTTCCCCTGGTCAACCATTGCATGATATATCTTTTTCCATCCTTTTTAATATTTAATGTTTTAAATATGCCTTACTTTGAGTTTTAAAAATTATCCTTAGTTATCCTTAAAAATATGATATACATATTTGCCATATTACATTACAAAATTAGCCAAGATCTTATCCTCCTGTTCAATACAGGGAACATAGAACATTTTAACTAACCCCCACAACCTACATTATTGCCTTATATTTTGATTATTTGGGACCCCAGAGGGTATGATTAATATTGTTTTATATAGTCAATATTTGCTTAAGTTTACTAAATATTTAAAAGTTTCTTCACTCTCTATTCTTTTTGTATTTCAGCCCTCATATCTGGGATTGCCTTCCTTCTGCCTAAAGTAAAATAATTTTCTTTAATGAGGAATAACACTCTTGGTTTTTGTCTCTATGAAAAACTCTTTATTCTTGCAAAGTATTTCACAGAGTATAGAATTCTAAACTGACATTTATTTTCCTTCAACACATTGAAGATGTCGTGGCATTATCTTTGGATTCTCATCATCTTTGTGAAATCAGCTATCAGTCTAACTATGTTTTGAAGGAAATGTATCTTTTGATCTGGTTGCTTTTTAAGAGTTTCTGTTTATCTTTGTTAGTTTGATGATATTTAGCCAGTAATTCCTTATTATCTTATCAACTTTTCAAATCTTTTAGTAAGTTTAAGAATATTTTATTATAATTTTGGTCATTTTCAGAAAAAGGATTGATGAATAACTTTGTTATGTTACTGGGACAAAAACTCACGGGACTTTAAAATTTATCTAGCAGTGTTGGGAAGGACACAGACAGAGAGGATGATAGCAACCAGAGGGCTTCAGTGTTGAGAAAAATGTGGGGAGCGTAAGGGAGATCTAAAAATTTGAGAAAAGAAGAACAAATTAGGAAGAACTGGCTGACTGCCTGAAAAGCTTTTCAAAAAGAATTAGAAGTAGTTAGAGATGGATGGGAGATAGAATGATCAATCTTTCTATGACTCTTTACTCAAGTTCGGTTTGAAAAACCAACTTAAAAATGATCAGGGTTTAGAATGAGATGCAAAAATGAAGGAAACTATCAATCATCTACTTTCTTTTTTCTTGTGTAAATTCACTCAACTAAAAATTAAAAAATAAGTAGATTAATTAATTAATAAATAGACAGACAAAATGCAAGACATTACTTAAGTCCTAAGCTATAATGTTTAAAGACGTTGAGCTTACAAAGGAAAAATATACCTGCATTTTTCATTTCATGAAAAAAAGCACTTCAGAAATTGAAATAATCAATACTGCTGACTATATTTTATCTTTGCACAATTTATAAATAAACTATTTTTAAGCCATTTACCTATTCACAAGGGTTATTATTGAACCCACCCAAGAAAACCATTTTTATAAAATGGTATAGCAACATTCTTCCTTTTTGTGTAAGTTCTATTTCTAATTACAGGTGTGTTTTCTAGGTACCATTCATTAAGCATGATCGAGGTTTTCGACTATATTTTTTCATTCGAGTAAATCTCAATTACTGTGGTTTCACTGGCATAGTTTTCTTATTTGGTTCTTACAGCTGCCTTTCCCAACTGATTTTCTTTCAGAAAATGAAATCAGGGCCTAGAGATGGGACCAGTACCTCTGTTTGAAGGTTAGCAATGAGTACTCGTTTCGTGCATTCAGCAGTAGCCATTTGTGAAATAAAAATTCATATGGTAATAATCCTTTTCTTTCTAAGGGTAGATCAAGAGTTTAAAGTAATTCAGAAACATATCAATAAGTAGCTATAACCTACATACAACTATTATTAATAGGGCCCTCGAGTATCATGGCCCATATAAATCATAGAAACAGAAGATGTTTACTCACTAAAAAGACCATAAAATAAATATGATATAAATATGTACTTCAGGTTTTACAACTCCACAGATTTCTGAATAGCCAAGGTTCAAGAAACCTTGATTCATTCTTAGAAATCACATTTCATCCTTTCCAGGGGAAGCAGAGCACGAAATTTTACTGAGGCTGGGAAGATGAAGTGTTTCATCATTACTAGGACAATGCAGCCATTGGAACAGCAGGTTTATGCCATTGCCTCATTAGATGGCACTGAGAAAAGTGAACTCAGAGCAAAAAGTGAGCAAATCCAGCTAGAGCAATTATGTAAAGAAACTTTGGGGCTGTTTATTACCTGAAAGCAGTTATTCTCTTCCTTCTAAAATCTCCAAGAGTGCTATAAACATATTTCTGAGAGAAATCCTATAAATTTTATATTTATTGCAAAATTAGAGTTGCAAACAGGCAACAGAGTTTCTATGTGGCACAAGCAAAGAGGCCAGTGCAAAACTTCAAAAAGCAGGAGTGTTGTTAGTTGTAGCTCAGGGAGGGAGCTCAGCAGGTCATCCGGTTTATTAGCCAGTTTCCAGGCAGAGTGGAACTGAGTGTGTCCTATATAGAGGAGCATTGTGGTTAGAAATGTCTTCCCTTGTGAAGGATTTAAGCTAAGATGTGCCAAGTAAGAAAAAAAGACTCTTTGTCCCCCTCAAGACCTACTTTGAGATAAGATTACTATCTTTTAGATATAGTTTCCTAGTTTCCATTATGAATTCCCCAGCATACATGTCTCAAATGTAGCTATGTACCAATTTTGATAGAACTAGAAACAGGAGCCTGGAGGAAGTTTTATGTGCATCAGTGTTCCTGATGCACTGGCTCAATTCCTTTCCATTGTAGATGGAATGAAGCTTATTGCTTCAACCAAACTACAAGTGCAAGGGCTGGCAACAATAAATTGTCACAGTTATATGTCCCAGGCCTTCATGTCAGTGATTCAGATTTACTTCCGAGCTCCTCATTTTCTAAGATGAAGTCTTCTAGAAACACACAAGCATTTGATTTCTCCCGAAATACCCAGTCAAAATGAGATTTCTTTCTAACGTTTTAACAGTTCCATAAGCCAGCTTGTCAGCATGAGAGTCAGAAAGAACATAATCCTTTCTAAGCAATTATAAAACCAGGTAGAAATCTGTGTGTACATTCCTTCTTTTATTCTTTCAACAAATAGCTACTGAGCACCAGGCATTGTGCTGCAAGGTGCTCAAGATACTGATGTGCATAAAGAAGACAAAAATCCCCACCTTCATGGAGCTGATGTTGTATTGGAGGAGAGAGAAAAAAAAGCAATACATGGAAGGAAAATATGAAAGGAATTAAGGAAAATAACATTTGAATATTGCTCTTATAAAGTAAGTATTTTCACACAGGTTGCCTAGTTTTCTCTGCACACAAATAATAGACCAGGTCAGGAAGCATTAATATACACATTCGGGGTAGTTAAATAATTTTGCCAAAGTCAGGTCATAAAACAGCAGGTCATAAAACATGATCATAAAACCAGGTTTTCCAATTTCATTCCTTGGAATTTTTTTCCGTTACAAAGCACTGTCTACGCAGTGCCAAAAGTAAATTAAATGTTCCCAAAGAGCTGTGTACTGAATATCATGGAAATAAAAATTTAAATGATCTAAAAGATTGAATATATATCTGAATGTTTCAAGGTTCTCCACTCACAGCCTCAAAAAAAAAAAAAAAAAAGCATGAAGCAGCTGGATAATTAGCAATGGAGAACCTGTTATTCTTTTCTCATTTTGTATAGAAATTGCTTTCAGAGGGATTATGAGTTTATTTGCCTCATTGCAGGTGCTCCTATTCCCTTGGCTTATTCGTATGGGGGTGAAGGAAGTATCGTTTTGGGAGGAAGGCAGTGGAAGAAACCTAGGGGGCAATACATGGGTCTGATGGTTTTACAGTTGCAAGGAAAGGCTTCACTGGAGGGTTTGGAAATAAACATTGAGGCCGAAATATTTTCAGACTGTTTAGATGGCCACAGGAGCACAGTAGTTGTTTTGTCTAGGTTGAATAATTATGATTCTTAAGAGGACAGAAAAGTGACCAAGAAAATGAGGCACCAAGTTTTAAATAGTGTTCCTTTTTATTAAGCCATAGTTATTAGCCCTCTGCTGCATGCCTAAGACCGATGTGGAAATGCCAGGGGCACAACAGCGTGTCAAGCTTAATGAACTAATTATGACTGATACACTTGCAAAAGGTCGGGAAGTATACAGCAGAATGGGCAACACACTTAGATTCATTTCTGCCATGACTGTGCACTCGAGCAAAGCAACAGGGAGAATTGAGCAATTACATGGCAACATTAATCATTTTGGCTGTTCAATGTTGACCATCCATTCAAACAACTCTTATTTATTGCCCAGGTTGTTCGCTAACAGCTTTCTTCACCTACTTTCCTCTTTTTCAGACCTCAGAGGCTGTCTGAAAATTAATATGCATAGGTAAGATAATTTCGATTGTAATTTACTTCTTTCTTTTTTTAGCAAAGTCTGTTTGGTTTTACCCCTAATAATAGAGCCAAGAAGGCAATCATGCCCAGCTGCAGTCTGGAGGTGGTTAAAGCAATCAGGCATGGGAAGAACCAGAGACAAGTTTAAGGTATGTCTTAGGGAATAGGAAAGATCGAAGACTGAGAGACTGAATTTTCTCACCAATTCTATAGCGTGAACATGGGCCCACCAAGAAAACAAGAAAAATATCAGAATATTCAAAATGCAGCAAGAATAGAATTGGGAGTGAGAAAAGGAGACTTATTCTTGTTTAACCAGTTTGCCTGAGAGATCGCATCCCCCTGAGACTTCAGTCTAGATTTATATTCTCCCTGCCGACCTCTCCCCCAAGCTTCAGATCCAAGCACCCAACAGCCTACCGGCTGTCTCCATCTATATGTTCTGCATCTATCTCAAATCTAACTTATTTCTTCCTGCTATGCTTTTCCCTAGGAGTTTTCTGCTTAGTTTTTTGGCATCACAACCAGCCCAAATTCTCTAAACTAAAGCAAAACTGATTTCACCCCTGAACGTTTTTCCCTTCACCCCAAATATTCAATCCATTACCAAATTCTTCCAATTTTACTCTCTAAATATGCCTTGCATCCATTTCCTTCTTTCCATCTTTACTATCCCTGAAAGGACTCAGTCCCTCCTCATGCCCCGTAGATGAAACCAACACCAAGACTGAGGGATGAAGTAATTTACCCTTGGGCAGGGATGGAGTCAGGATTCCAATCTAGGATGTCGGACCACCCGCTCCAGTCTGAGCTCTCCATTCCTGTCCTACCCTGCCTCTGCTAATCCAGACACAGTCCAGGTTCCTAAGCATGGTATGAAAGCATAAGGAAGACTTTACTCCAGGCCATTGCAATGGAGGAGAGAGACCAGGATGAAGTCTGAACTCAACTCTGCTTAAATAAAAGGAGGGGAGTTTCTAAGAGCAAGAGTGAGGGTTGGGGTGGAGATCATAGGACATCTGTGCTTGTTAACTGGCCTTATCTAAAGGAAAAGTAAACTTTCTCATATCTCCACGACAGGAAGTAGTTTTACAGCTTGGAGCAAGGCACCCACAGAAGTTAGGTTCCCCTCTTCCCAGAGAGAGTGGGAGGTAGGGGTGCTATCTCGTTTGATGTTTACATTTCAAGGAGATGGCTCCCTGGTCCTTAAAAAAGACATTTTTGGATTATAAAGCTGGCAAGAGGCCTTTAAGGATTTGTGTCACACAGGGTTAAAGAAATAATTTACAATTACAAATTTTCTAAAGAACTTGCTGTGAGAAAAGGGGCATCTGGACCCAGAGTCAGGAAGAAGCACATCTAAAGTTTGGGCGAGCTGAGGGACATGGTAAGGCTGTCTTGATGTGTGGGTGGCAGGGCCTTCCACTATCAGGCCCTTTCCTGCCTCTTCGTCTTCATTTCTTACCACAGAAAACCATGTACTTTGCCTCTATGCCATCGTCACTAAGTCTGTGAAACTAATTTTGATATAAGGGTGTCTTTAGAATTTTCCTTTCAACTAACCCGTTGTTTGTTGGCTACTACTAGGAATAGGCTCTGGTGCTGGGAGGCTGGAGCCCTGAGCTTCTTGCTCACCAGGAAAGGGAGTCAAGGGAGCCTGAGATTTCCTCCCCTCAGCTGCCAAACAAGGTCTTCAGCATAAAAACCTTCATTGTACTCCAAAAGCAGTAGATGCTGGTGTGGATGCAGAGAGGAAGAAATGCTTATACACTGTTGGTAGGACTGCAAATTAGTAAAACTTCTATGGAAAACAGTATGCAGATTCCTCAAAGAATGAAAATAGACCTGCCATTTGATCCAGCAATCCCACTGCTGGGTATCTACCCAAAGGAAAGAAGTCATTTTATTGAAAAGACATCTGCAGTGGAATGTTTACTGCAACACAATTCACAATTGCAAAGATGTGGAATCAACCCAAATGCCCGTCAATTCACGAGTGGATTAAGAAAATGTGGCATATGTATACCATGGAGTACTACTCAACCATAAAAAGAAGTGAATTAATGCCTTTAGCAGCAACCTGGATGGAACGAAAGACCATTATCCTAAGTGAAGTATCTCAAGAATGAAAAAACAAACACCACATATACCCTCAAATAATTTGGAACTAATTTATGGGCACAGAAAGAAGTAAAAATCATTGAAAACCAAGATGGGGAGTGGGGGAGGAGAGGAGGGGTGAAAAACCTACCTAACAGGTACAGTGAACACTGTTCAGGTGATGGGCACACTTACAGCCCTGACTAAAACATTATAAAAGCTATCCATATAGAAAAACATTTGTACTCCCTTAATATTTTGAAATAATTTAAAAAAAACCTTTCATCACTTTGAAGAACGCAGAAATGAGCCAAAATACACAAAGGAGAGGAGGGAAGTTCAGCTTACTTTGGTATTTTGATTGAATCTGAGAGTTGATGTTGTCAGTAGAATTTGTGGGCTTAGAAGCAGGGGAGGTGGAATATTGTATCGATCATGTCCGTCTTCCCCATGATTATGAAATTCAAATGTTCTTTTAGCTAGAGCTATGTGAACCTTGTAAATGAAATATTTTAATCTATTTATCTGGTAAGGGGTAAACTCTTATATACCAATCCAAGATACTTTGATGGGGGACAATGAATGGTTTTTAAGAGTACTCTCTCAACATATTATAAACCTCTGCATATTTGTGAGGGAATAAGTGTTTACTTGCAGTGCTCTGGACTCAAGGCCCCTTTTCTTACGTTGACTTTCCTGACCTTCCAAATAAGATATTAGCATCTATGCTGTCTGTGCTCAAGGGTAAACTTGGCCCAAAGATTATCAGGTAACATTTATGTTTCATTTATTTGTCTAACAATTATTTGTCAGAGCTGACATTGTGTCAAATGCTATACGAGACACTGCAGATACGAGGGTTACCAAACTTAGATGAATCCTGCTTCCAACAAGCTCACAGAGAGAAGAAACAGTAGGAATTAAGCAAATGATCATATAAACAAGTACAAATGTATAACTGCAATGATACTTGGGGGAATTTGACTTAGTAAAGGGAGTCCGTGGAAAGCTTCCCTGGGAATCTGGCTTCTAAAGGTTGGATAGGAATGAACAAGGTGAAGGGAGTTGGTGTGCAGAAGTGACTAAAGGTAGGTCAACCTCGCTGATGCATAGACAGAGAGGAAACATGCAAGTCAAGAAACATTTGGGTGAGAAGACAGGAGTCAACCCATGGAAGACCTCTGAGACATTCTGAGTAGATATTATTCTTGATCCAATCTAGAAACAATGGTATTTGCTTAGAATGTTAGTGGCTGAATTTTCATCTGCTATATGAATTTCAGTCATCAGTGAGCAAAAAAAAAAAAAAGGTTCACAAGGTATTTACTCAAAAGTACGAATCCACATGACGCCTAATCCGCTTTTACCAAGTGCCCTTGATTGACATGCTTGACTGTTTCTGCCACCTCGGACGCCAAGCTTTTATGTCCTATTAAGTATGTGTTAATCGTTTGAAATGCCTTGGTTATAGGATTGCCAGGTCTAGATACAGAAATGTTTCTAGGTTTTCTATCTGTTGTGTTCCACTTAATCAGAGCACGGTTCGAATTCATATTCCTTCAGAAGTACAATTCATTAACAAAGAAGATGGCCCAGAAGCTAGAAGGTGTTTACAAATTATCAGGAATTTACTTTGTTTTTATTTTTGATAGTTGTTGGTTATAACCTGGCCATATTCTTTCTCTAAGAAATAAACCTAGAGCCACGTAGAGTCAGAAGTCAGGCTTCTTCAGGGGCTGCGTTGTGCTGCTTCTGTGCACTTTACTGCCAAACACATGAGATTAGAGAAACAAGCACATCTCCAGAATTATTAACTCTTTGCATGCTTGCTGCCTTTCTATAGCTGCATTAGAGAATTGAACGAGTGAAACTGGAGGACTCGGGTAAAATTTAGCTATTAATTCTGATATAGATTTTTGTGGAACGTTGTCTTTTGATATTTTGTGGAATGTTCTCTTTTAGATTTAAGTTATATTAATTGAACAATTAGATCCTTTCTCTTGATTATTTATGTGTTTTATTTTAGTTTAAGCTTGAACAGGACCACTGGTTTAGCCATTTTTACTAAATTATATTCATGCACCCACACAAAAGTTGTCAATATATAGCGGGAAGAGGTCAGTGAAATTAGTTACAGACCATTAATCCTGACAACAGGGATTGTGTAGCACACATACGTAATATATTGCTGTATTAACATGACATTGAGAGGCAACAGGAGATAGACAGGAGGGGCGTCTCCATGGTAGGCATCAGTAAGGAGAGGGAACACAGCCCCTTCTTAAAGCCAATGCTGTGAGGAAGTAGAAAAACTTCGGAAGGAGTGGCTTGCTATGACCACAGAAGTTGAATCATTAAGCACTGGGGCTCCTGGATAAGACAAAGATCTTGCTGTCTCACTTTTAAAGTGAGCAGGAAACGGTTGCATGTCAGTGAACAAATGGATATCAGCAGCAGTGTTAGGGACAACAATTTTGATCAAATTCCATCAGCTTTTGTGCTTTCCATGCAAGATGCAGCCTAAAGTACTAAGCGACGCACTCCTGTCTCCCTCCCCCCATTTATATATATTCTCTCTTATTCTCCCTTTCTCTCTCTCTCTCTCTCTCTCTCTCTCTTTTTCTTGCTCTCTCTCTCTCTATTTATTTCCCAATTTACCCCTCTCCATCCTTTCCTCCCTAATACTGAAGAAGAGCTACTGCACAGATAACTGTACGTATTTATAACTTACACAGAAGGTCAACATGGGTGTTTGCAGCTGTGGGCAGTATTGCCACTTTCCTTGCTACACACAGTTGAAAATGTGGTAATATCTCAACAAATGTCATGAAGAAGCCCTTTGGAACCCTCTGGGTTGCCTTCTTATCTGCATGACATTATGATCCACCTGTTGGGTGACTATTTCTGGATGTCTTTATAACTCAATAAAATACTTCTAATAAGGTTGTCTCAATGACAGCTGCCGCTTTTGAGTGCCCTTTTCTGATGATCCTGTGATCTCAGCTCTCTATTCCCCTCCCTAGCAATGCCCTCCAGCATTGAGATATTGACATTATAATTAATAAGCAGAAATAACAGCTCCTGTTTATGGAACATTTACAATATGCCAGGCACTGGGCTATGACCTTTATATGCATTATCTCAGTTAGGGCTTCTAGCCGGCTCTGGCTTGAAAAACAGCAACGACATCACATTGCTTTTAGGATGAAGATCCAGTAGTCCCCAAGGCTTAACATATTCTGGCCCTAACTTTTATTTGTCCATCTCTGTCTCGCTTCCTTTACTCCAGGCACACACTGGAGTTGTTTAAACACTCCCTTGCTCTCTTGCCCCAGGGCTTTCCAACTGCTGTCAGGCTGCAAGAAGCACCCCCTCAATAAGCCTTCCTTACCTCTCTTGCTTAAGTCTTATTCATTGCTATGTGTTCTTAAAGACCATGTTCTTTTTCTTTTGGAGCATGCATGCCAATTTGCTATGTATGTACTGATGTCATTATTTGACTAATGTCTTTCTCTCCCACTGGTACCAAAGTTCCATGACAATGGAGCTGACTGTGTTTGTGTTCATTATTGCATATCCAGCTGGTATTATCTGACATACAATAAAGGATCAACAAGAGTATTGAATAAATAAATGAATGAATAAATCTGTTTTTCGAAGGCTTATATCTATCTTGTATTCAACCTCTACTGTCTATGAAGAAATCTGATTTTGTGGCAGCATTTTTCCTCCCACTTTAGAGGCATGTAGAACTATAGTGAGGGATTAGACATGTGTCCATCTCACTGAGGTCCTAGTCACTACAGACACCACCAGAAAACCCAACACATAGCTATAATCCATTTAATCCATGTGCTTTCCTTTAGAATTTGAATAACATTGTGGCTTTATCAAAAGGGAAGAGAAGGAGACTGACATTTATCAAGAGTCTGCTATCTTCCTGGAATAGTGGTGTTTTTCATATATACAATTCAAATTACTACCTGTAAATTAAAAATAGATTAATAACTGTAAGGTATTTTGGAAACATAAAAACCTCAGTAATCCTAACTACAGTGGAAAATTTCTCAGAGGATTGAGTTTTTGAAATATTCAATTGCATCTGCATTGCTTAGTGAGATAATTCACTCACATACAGATAATGTTTGTGAAAATGGAAAAGATTTTCAGCAATGCCATTCCCTGCAGAAAATCTGGTAAACTTAAACTCACTGATAATTGTCCTCCAAAATATCAGATGTCCTTGTTATTCATAAGCCAGTCCCTGCAGATACAAGATTGTATAAGGAAGCAAAAGTCCTATTAGTTAACAGACTGAGCATTTAACCATCAGTCTCCAGTAAACTCCCTTCACATTAACCTTGAGGGACTATTTCTGTCCACTACATGAGCACCTTTGGTAGTTGTTGCCTGTTGATTTCTTAAGAGGCTATAACTTTTATTTTTATTTTATTTTTTTCAATGATTCTTAATTTATTTTTAAAAGACAATACCAAAGACTTGTAATTAAGTAACATTCTAATAAGTTCAAATGACAAACCTTGCAAAGATGAAGGATTTCAGAAAGGAGAAAAGAGTGAAGTTAGAGAACTCTTTAGCCACATGTCAAACTACCACCAAAACAAAGTCTTGCAGAGGGAGACCAGTTAATCTTGGAAGAAGGAGAAATCCATGAGGACTAGACGTGACAAATGCTTCATAGAAGATAGATTTGAGAATTAAAGAAGTGAGTGCTGGAAAAATTGATGAGGCTATTAAATATATTTGCAGAACTGACACAGTTTATGATCTTGTGACAAAAAGAGCTATGTTAATGCATAATTTTGAAGGGAAAATTATGATCTTTCCATCCAATCGATACTTAATTCATTACCTGCTCATTACTTAATTCACATTAATTTTTAAAATATTGACATAATGCGCTATTTTTCATTATTTTGAAAGGTAAATTTCCAAACATATTAATTTTGTTCACTATTTAACATTACACTTAGACTTCATTGTAGTGAATTTACTTAACTTCCCTTCTTCCAGGTTCCATTTGCCCTCACGTGATGAGGACCACATTCAAGTCATCAGGTTTCATCTTTCCTTTCAAACAGGTAAGTAAGGCCTCCTCCCTATTTTTTGCCCACTCCCAATAATCCATACCAGTCCTGTATAATCTTCATGAATAAAACTTGAATTACACTTTCACCTTTTCTGCTTTCTTCTTTATATATGCATTTATTCATCCTATGGAAAATATCTTTGACACAATAGAAATGCTGAGGAGAATGTTATCATTAATAGTTTGTGCATGTTTCTTCTCTTGCATGAAGATTGACTATGCTCTACAAGGGCTGAGTGCTACTATGGTTGTGGTAACAGCTTCTCTAGATAGCATATTGTCTGGATACTGAATCTCTCTCCCTTGCACACCTCTTTTATAGTGATTCATGTGATGAAACTGCAGCTCATTTTCTAAATTACCTGATTCCCATGAAGTCACCACATTTTTTTCACCTTTACAAGAGAGGACAGCTAAAAGAATGTCAGGTCAGATCACTGACCTGTTGATAATTACCCAGGTGAAGTGAATGTATCTTTTAAATTGCTATTTTGAAGCACTGTTGATTAATTTCAAAAAATTAAAGAGAAAATTAGAAATCGTCAGATTATATTGAATTCATGAGTCAGTGAGGAACATGTTACATGAGGCCAAGATTTCATTTAGAGAAAAGTTACTTCAATTGGTTCTTTATTTTTATCTGAATTTTATTTTTGGTTTTAATTACCCAAATATATTATTTAATTTATTCGTGTGAGTAAATTAAATAGAAGAACTAGCTACTGAAATTGAAAATGAATGTGTAAGTCTATTCATAGACAGCCTATCAAAAGTCATTCACTGCATTTTTTTTTTATGTTCTTAGTTCAAAATTATGGATTTGTAAAAGAGAAAGCAATTAAGTGTGTTGTTTAACTTGTATTAATACTGAAATATAAAGGGAGAAAATTATCACTTCTCCTTGTATGTTTGGAAGCAATATTAAATATTTTGAAATTCCTATCATTTTATTTAATGTATTTTAGTATCTAAGAAAAGTACACTAAAATGCAAAATGTACAAATTGAAAAATGTAGTTTTAGGCATTATTATCCTTGATATAAACTGATATCTGTTATATATACGTATATACACATGTATTTAAAATGCATGTGTAACATATTTAAATGTATATGTATCATGTTTAATGAATAATTCAGAAGTATAACCCACAAAACGTTACCATTCTATTTTATTATTAATTTTAAAACAGTTGATTTCACTTTAATGCAACAATCATTTTAAAGAGACTACTTAAAACCTCTGCGATACAGTCTATTATCAGAGTTTAATTAAATACGAATAGACCATTTATTTTGAAAGAGTTTCAATTTGCTACAGATCACTTCAACTCCTCTAATACATAAGAAAATTACTCTTTCCCATTGCTTATAAAGAAAATGATTGATTGATCGAGAAATTTATTTAATGACAGATACAGGCACACCTTGTTTTATTGTGCTTCACTTTATTGCACTTCACAAATACTGCATTTTTTACAAATTGAAGGTTTGTGGCAGCCCTGCATTGCATAAGTAAATCTATTGGCATCACTTTTCCAACAATGTGCTCACTTTGTGTCTCTATGTCACATTTTGGCAATTCTCTCAACATTTCATACGTTTTCATTATTATTATAACTGTTACAGTGATCTGTGATTAGTGATCTTTGATGTTACTATTGCAATGGTTTTGGGGCTTCACGAACTGTGACCATCTAAGATGGCAAACTTAATAGATAACTGTTGCCTATGTTCCGCCTGCTCCACCAGCCAGCTGTTCCCTGTCTCTCTCCATCTCCTCAGGCCACTCTCTTCCCTGACACCCAACAATATTGAAATTAGGCCAATTAATAACCCAATGTCCTCTAAGTGTTCAAGTGGAAGAAAGAGTCACACGTTTCACACTTAAATCGAAAGCTAGAAATGATTAAGCTCAGGAAGGAAGGAATGCTGAAAGGCGAGGTAGGCTGAAGGATAGTGCTCATGTCAAACCATTAGCCAAGTTTGAATGCAAAAGAAAAGTTCCTGAAGGAAATTAAAAGTGCTACTCCAGTGAACTCATGATGGATAAGAAAATGAAACAGCTTTATTGCCGACATGGAGAAAATTTTAGTGGTCTCGACAGAAGATCAAACCAGCCACAACATTCCTTTAGGCCAAAGCCTAATCCAGAGCAAGGGCCCAAATCTTCAATTCTATGAAGTTTAAGAGAGCTGAGGAAGCTACAGAAGAAAAGTTGGAAGCTAGTAGAGGTTGGCTCATGAAGTTGAAGGAAAGAAGCCAGCTCCATAACAGAAAGCTACAAGGTAAAGCGGCAAGTCCTAGTCTGGGTGCAGTGGCTCACACCTGTAATCCTAGCACTTTGGGAGGCCAAGGTGGCAGTGGGAGGATAGCTTTAGGGCAGGAGTTTGAAAGCAGCCTGAGCATAAGTGAAACCCCCATCTCTACAAAAAAAAAAAAAAAAAAAAAAAAAAAAAAAAAAAAAAAAAAAAAAAAAAAAAAAAAAAAAAAAAAAGAAAAGAAAAGAAAAAGAAAAAATTAGCCTGGCAAGGTGGTGAACACTTATAGTCCCAGCTACTTGGGAAGCTGAGGCAGGAAAATCACTTGAGCCCAGGATTTTGAGGTTTCAGTGAGCTATGATGATGCCACTGCACTCTAGCTCCAGCAAAAGAGCAAGACTCTGTCCGCCCCCTGCCCCCGGCCAAAAAAAGAGCACCAATGCTTATGTAGAAACTGCAACAAGTTATCCAGAAGATCTAGCTAAGATCATTGATGAAGGTGGCTAGCTACAATAAACAATATATTTTCAGTGTAGAGAAAACGGCCTTCCATTGGAAGAAGATGCCATCTAGAACTTTTGTAGCTACAGAGGAGCAGTCAACACCTGGCTTCAAAGCTTTAAAGGACAGGCTGACTCTTGTTAGATGCTAATTCAGCTGGTGACTTTCAGTTGAAGCCAGTGTTCATTTACCATTCCAAAAATTCTAGGGCCATAAGAATTATGCTAAATCTACTCTGCTTGTGTTCTATAAATAGAATAACAAAGCCTTACTGACAGTGCATCTGTTTATAGCATGGTTTACTGACTATTTTAAACCCACCATTGAGACTTACTACTCAGAAAAAAAGATCTCTTTCAAAATATGACTGCTGGTGAAAATGCACCTGGTCACCCAAGAGCTCTGATGGAGATGCACAAAGAGATGAATGTTGTTTTCACGCCTGCTAACTCAACATCCATTCAACAGTCTACGGATCAAAAAGTTATTTCAACTTTCAAGTTTTATAATTTCAGAAATACCTTTTGTAAGGCTATAGCTTCCATAGATTGTGACTTTCTGATCGATATAGACAAAGCGAGTGAAAATCCTTCTGGAAAGTTCCATTAAGAATTGTAATTCATAGAAGGCAGTCAAAATATCAACATTAATAGGAGTTTGGAAGAAGTTGACTCCAACCCTATAGATGACTTTGAGGGGTTCCAGACTTCAGTGAAGGAAGTATCTGCAGGTGTGGTAGAAATAGCGAGGGAACTAGAATTAGGAGTGGAGCCTGGAGATGTAACAATTGCTGCAGTCTCATGATAAAACTTGAGCAAATGAGGAATTACTCCTTATGAATGAGCAAAGAAAGTTTCTCAATGTGGGATTTACTCCTGTGGAAGATGCTGTGAACATTGCTGCAGACAACAAAGAATTTAGAATATTGCATATGCTTAGTTGATAAAGAGTGACAGGGTTTGAGAGGACAACTCCAATTTTGAAAGTTCTACTGTGAGTAAAATGCTATCAAACAGCATTATATGCTATAGAGAAGTCTTTCTTGAAAAGAAGAGTCAACTGATGCAGCAAACATTTTTGTTTTCTTATTTTAAGAAATTGGCCAATCTTCAGCAACTACCACCCTGATCACTCAGCAGCCATCAACAATGAGGCAAGACTTTCCACCAGCAAAATGAAATATTATGACTCATGGAAGGTTCAGATGACCATTAATATTTTTTAGTAATAAAATATTTTTAAATTAAGGCATGTATATTGTTATTTTAGATATGCTATTGCACACTTAATAGACTACAGGATAGTGTACACAAAATTTTGTATGCACTGGGAAACAAAAAAACTCATGTGCTTTGTTTTATTGTTCTGGTCTGGAACCAAACCCACAATATCTTCAAGGTATATCGGTATTCTATCTTGTTCTGCTAAGAATTTGTGATAGCTAACGGAAAAGTTATGTACAATAAAGGGGCACAACATAAGCTAAAACTCAGGGCTAAGGAAATAGAACTTACAACAAGAGATCAATATTATGGTTAAAAACAACACAGATATTCCAGTCATAAAATCCTACACTGTTGTTACAATTGAACTTTGAATTTGTTTCTGGGAGTTCCGGCAGCTGAAGTGAAACGAGGACATGAGCAGTTTTATAGACATTATTTTTCTTAAGGAAAAGTAAAGAAGGTATTTAGACATGGATTATAGACGTGTTCTGCTGTACCATAAAATTTCAGACGCTTCCAACTGTGTTTTGGAGATTATTGTCATTATTATTATTTTAAACAAACTCAATGCAGCATTAAATATAGTCAGGAGTTCAGGGTTTTATTTTTGTCTCTATCTCTAAATATCTGTGTGATTTGAGAAATTCTAATAACTTTTCTTGACTTTGGCTCCTCATTTCTAAAGGAAGGGGGTTGGGTGAGAGGACCTGCACTGAAGTCCTTTGTAGTTCTAACATCCCATGTCCGGTGGGTTTTCATTTCCCCAGCACAGAGAGAATAGCACTTGGTGTTTCAAAAGGCATTTTTATCAGTGAATCTCTGCATAG
>RJWJ010018320.1:0-31804 GCA_004363605.1 Indri indri | reverse complement strand
TGTACATTTGAAAAGAATGTACAGTTTGGGGTATTGAAATATTGTATACATCTACTAGATAAAGATTAATTGTGCTCCTCAAATTATCTATAGCCTTAATAATTTTTGTCTCCTTGATTTCTCAGTTTCTGAAATGTGTTAAAGTGTCCCACTGTGATTGTGCCTTTTAAATTTTTTGTCTTGTATTTCTATAATATTGGTTTTTGATTTTTATTATGAAGCTATATTGTTTCCTATTTTATTTATCTACCTATTAATATTCATGTATTTTTTAGAGATGAGGGTCTCACTGTGTTGCCCTGGCTGGAGTGCAGTGGCTATTCACAGGCATGATCATCACACACTGCAGGCTCGAACTCCCTGGGTTCAAGCAATCCTCCCACCTCACCAGCATGCCCAGCTATAAAGCTATGTTGTTGAGAGCATAAACATTTGAAGCTATATTATTACCTTCTCAGCAGATTGTTCCACCTATCAATATGAATTCCCTCTTTATCCCCTATAATGCTTTTTTCCTTAAATTGTATTCCATCTGATTTTTTTTTTTTTTTGAGACAGCGTCTCGCTCCATTGCCCTGGGTAGAGTGCCATGGCATCAGCCTAGCTCATAGCAACCTCAAGTTCCTGGGCTCAAGCGATCCTCCTGCCTCAGCCTCCCGAGTAGCTGGGATTACAGGCACATGCCACCACGCCCAGCTAATTTTTTCTATTTTTTAGTTGCCCGGCTAATTTTTTCTATTTTTAGCAGAGATGGGGTCTCGCTCTTGCTCAGGGTGCTCTTGAACTCCTCACCTCAAGCCATCCCCCTGCCTCAGCCTCCCAGAGTGCTAGGATTACAGGCGTGAGCCACCATGCCCAGCCTCCATCTGATGTTAGTCCAGCTATACCTGAGCACTAGGCCAGACTAAGGGGTCTAATCCAGCTTTTATGATGAGGAAGAACAATAACTTGGATCTAGTTTAAAGTAACTTTTACTTTAGTTTTCTCTCAAAACGATAAATAACTAGATCAAAGAATTTGTATAAGATCCAGATGCAGGGGGTAGAGGTGGTTCTTGTTTGTCCTCATGGGGATATGCCCAAAGTTTGATGGTCTTGCCTACATGCATGGAGTAAGATATCTGAGGTATAGAACTGTGATCTCACTTTAATACCAGAAGCAACCAGTGCTACTATACACAGCAAAAATTCAACCCATAAGGGAGTATATTGCATTGGGCTGATGCCTGGATTCTTTCTGAGTCAGCACAGGGCAACCTCCTACCTGCCCCTATGCTGCAAGACCCAGGCATTTTCCATTTATGTTCTCTTGCAGGATCTTCAGGGACTGCCACCATCTGTTTGCATACTGTTAGCATTTGCTTGACCTTTTTCTTTACTTTTAATCTTTTTGGATTTTGTTTTATGTGCATTTCTTATAAATGGGCTTGAACTGGATCGTACTTGTTGGTTTTATTTATTTACTTATTTTTTGTTTACTCAAACTGAAAATCCCTGTCAATCACTAGGTGAATTTAACTCATTTATATTTATTATGAGGACTGCTGTGTTTGGACTTATTCCCATATACATTAATTTTTATCCTTTTATCCTCTTTCCTGACTTTTGTTAGATTGCTGGAATTGAAGTTCTATTATTTTTCATGTGGTTTAGAATACATATATTCTATTTTTAGTGCTCTACATTTTGTTTTTATGTTCTTCAACACACAAACATGTATTTTTTTCATTTATAGTGTTAAAAAAAACTCTTCCTAATGAGAAAAGAACCATAACATGCTTTTTATTCCCTTTACTCCACCCACATTGATATAATCTGTGGTTTTCATTTCAGATCATTATTGAATTTCTTACAATTAACATTTATTTAGATTCAACTTTTTTGCTTTTATTGCTCATGATCATATGCATTTTTCTTGTTTTTTTATGAGGTGATTCCTCTAATAATTCTTTCATAAAGTATCTGTTAATGGTAAACTTTCAGTCTTTTTATATCTGAAAATTTCTTAATTTTGCTGTCACATTTGAATGAATGGCTGCCTATAGAATTTTAGATTTCAAAATAATTTCCTTATCACAATGGAGACTTAAGAGCTGTACATATTACTGTATGTAAATATAATTCTATTAGAGAAAATCCCTTTGAACTTTGAAAATATTTTTCCATTGTCTCTTAGCACCCAGTACTGCTAAGGAAGAGCCTGCTGATAAAGTGATTCATTCTTTAGTGTGTGATCTGTTTTGGTTTTTTTTTTTTCTTTTTCTTCTTCTTAGGTTTTCTCTTTATCCTTGGTGCTCTGAAATATCACCAGTATGTGTCAAAGGGAAGTCTTTTTTCCCCACTTATTCTACTTGACAACTGGTAGGCTTTTTCAATCTGAAGAGCTATATCTTTCTTCAATTCTGGGAAAGTTTTCTTTAATTTTTTCCTTGAGTATTCTCTTGTCTCCATTTAATCTATTTTCTTATACTCTAATTCCTATTGGATGAATATTTGAACTTCTACATCTATTCTCCTAATCCCTTTTTGATATATTTCATCTCTTGGTAATTTTGTAGTACATCCTGGTTGATCCCAGATCACTAACATATTTTTCAGCTACATCCTTTCTGCTACTCATTCCATCTAATAAGCTTTTAATTTCAATGATAAAGTTTTTAATTCCTAAGGTATCTAGATTTTTCAATGTGACAACCTTTTGTATCTAATTATAGTTATCCTAAAGCCCAGGTCTATATGTAACCCTATTTTTTTCAGATATAAACTCCTTTCATTGAGTTATCAGTCTTTTCCCCATGATATTTGCATTTTGTAAATATTTGGCTTTTCTTGGCTGCAAGTTTACCTTTGGACCTGAGATTCCTTGTTAACTTGAATGACCTGATTGCAAGAAGGGGTAGGACATGCAACCGTGACTGTGTAAAGGGGAATGAGGAAGGGATGGGATATGCTGCTTGACAGGATGAGCCAACAGCCTTCTGGATTCAGAAGCTTCCTGCTTCCTTAGGGAGCTGTGTGTCTCTGGAGCTTTGCCTTCCCCTCTCACTGCTCCTGCCCATGGGCAGCCACCTCTGTGGCTCACTGTCTGGCTCACTCCTGGCTGTCCCTTCTGTCATGCCTCAACCAGTCATGGTCAGTCAACCTTGGACGCCACCCCCCTGCTCCCAGTTCACAAGCTCTGGGTCCAAAGCATCCCTAGAGCTGCTCCCACCTTTTGTAGCAGTCTTCTCCTCTGGTAATTTGGCCTATGGTTTCCACAGTCAGCCTGATCCCGTCTGCTTTCCATCTTTTATCATAGGTTTTGGTTCCCTAGGTGTTCCCCATATCATTTTATAGGGAACAGATAAATCTGTTTAGATCATTCTAAGCAATATAAATTTAGACTTGGAATAAAAGGAAACAACTACATGTGTGTGGTCTGCCGTCTTGACCTAGAAGCTGAAAAACTCTTTTAACTATTTTAACACTTACCACCTTGAACTATAATTATTTATTCCCCAGTGCTGCTCCCAAAGACACAGATACACCTGTGCTCACACTAGGATGCCTTTTAACTCCTGGTGCTTCATTGTTCTTGGAACTAATCTGATGAGTGAATGAAGAAATGATTGTATCAGTGTGATTATAATGAGAATTCTAATTCTTACTGCATCATTTACAAGATCATTCCTCCTGCCTGCCTCTCAGTTTTCCTCTCTATAAAATTGGACAAAAGTTAGAGATCATTCATTTCATTTCAATCTGAAGGAATCCCAGTAGTATTTCTTATAGTGTAGGTATTCTAGCAATAAATTCTCTGTTTGTGTTTATCTGGAAATGTCTTAATTTCTTCTTCACTTTTGAAGGACAGTCTTGCTGGTATAGAATTTTTGGTGGGCAGTCTTTTTCCTTCAACATCTCACTGGAGAGTGTGTCTGGGGAGGACAGAATGGCATGTCTGTCCCCAAATGCCCCATCATCCTAACCAATCCACAGTTCTTCTCACTCCCACTGACTGCCACAAAGGGGCCATAGTCTACTCTGGTTACTAGTATTGCCAAAAAAAAAAGGGGGGGGGGGGCGGACATAGTCATTTTTAAATCATTCATGAAAGACAAACTTTATTTTGATAATCTCAGAAATTGGCAAGGAAATAATTATAACGACAACAGTGCATTTTCATGTGTTAAATCATCTTCAGCTGCATGATCTCATTGGGACCTCGCAGCCACCCTGAAAGGTAGGCAGGGCAGGTGACTACAGATCCACTTTATGGAGGATTTGTCGGAGGTGACCCGGCTTCCACACGGGACTGGTTTCTCCTAGATACCGCTCAGCTTCTGCTCCAGGCTCTTCAATGCCCCAGGTGCGCAGGGCTCCCACCAGACACAGGCAGATACCTTAACTTCCCAGCTATAAAATGAGGGATCAAGCGACCCTCCCTCTGAACAAAGCACTGCATCGGGACAGTTCTGGTGGGGGCAGGAAAAGGAGCTTCCCCTTGCTCCACTGGCCAAGCCCCTGTTGGGAAAGGGTGGGGGAAGCAGCCACCACCCCGTTGTGTTCCTCTCTCTGCTGCTGACTGTTCTCCAGACAGAGGGGGCGCTGCACCTCCTTTCTCTGTGCTGGGCTTGGATCTAGGCCCAATCTATGGCCCACACCACGAAGCCTTCTCTCCTGAGCCTACACCAGTCCCCAGAGCAGGAGAGACTCACACCGGGGCTACTGCCTCAATCTGCCAGCGACACATGGGGCATTTGGCTGTGTCCCTGAAGACCCGCCAGGCACAGGAGCTGCAGAAGTGCGTGTGGCCACAGGGGACAAGGCAGGTGTTGGCAACATGGTGGAAGCAGACGGCACACTCCTCTCCTGATGTGGCTAGGAGGGAAAACAACGTAGGTCAGGGCATGTGGGGGCAAGGGGTGGGCAGCCTACTCATGCTATAACCGCAGGACGGAGAACTATGCAGCAAGGTTTTGAAGACTATGACCTCATGAGAAAATGCTTACGATGTGATCAAGTGAAAAAACATTGGGAAGAAAAGCATAATGTACATACATACATATCAAATTCCAATTTAGAGAAAAGGAAAGCAAAGTACAAACAATTCCTCGTATATACATATGTATATATCTATGACTAAAAAGTATGGGAAGTAAATCCACCCAAGAGGTAATGGGCGATTTTTTTTAACTTTCTTCTTTATCCTTTAATGTTTATTTCGAGTTTGCAAAGTCTTCACAATGAGTGTGGATTGCATTTTTAAAGCAAGAACAAAATAACATTATCTGCTCATAAATGTGCTCTTGTAACTTAGAGTTGGCCAATGTTCTAGAAGGCAGAGCTGTTAAATTGCTTTTAGGTTTCCAGGAGGCAGAGCCAAATTGTTTGGTCCAAAGCCCCTGGAAGACTTGACTGAGCAACCAGGGCTCAGACCCTTCCCCACCCGACTCCCGGGGGCCCCTGGTGCTTGGGGAAGCCACTCACCTTCAGGCTCAGGCACAGCTCCGACGCTGAAGACCGACGGCACGGTTGTGGGGAACCGGCTGGCTGTGGGATCTAAGGCAGAGAGGGAAACTCAGGGCCCGAGAGAGCAAACCCAGGTACCCTGTTTCACCCAGACCCTGCAGCAAAGGCCCCTCCTCCTTTCTTTTCCGGGTTACAGAGCTGGGGCTCCCGGCTGATTTTAAGACCCTGTCCTGGGCCACCCCTTCCCCAGCTTAACCTATCCTGGCCAACTCCTGGATGTGTAGATCCTTCCTCCTAAGCCGCCCTTCCTCCAGGTCTGTCGTCTTTGCTCTGCTGCCCTGCCTGCGTGCAGACCCTCAGCGTGACCTACGTTTCCAAACCCGGATGTGCATCTGTGTGTCCCAGGAGGCGGGGAGAACACAGGCGCTGGGGCCTACTCCAGACCTGTCAAATCAGGTGCTCTAAGGCATGAGACTCCACAAGCTGTGGCAAATGATTTTAAAAACCAGTTCAGTGGGAGCAGGGATGGACCACCAGTATTTTTAATTTTTGTCTTTTTTGAGAGGGGGTCTCCCTCTGCTGCCCAGGCTGGAGTGCAGTGGTGCAATCATAGTTCACTGCAGCCTCGAACTCCTGGCCTCAAGTGATCCTCCCGCTTCAGCCTCCTGAGTACCTGGGGGTATTACTGCCTCTCTGTGCTCCCCTGAAATCCACTCTCCTCTGGAGCTGCAGAGGGGTGGTTCTGGTTTCTTTCCCACCACTGGCAGAATCCTTGCACCTCTAGCCCTGGCACTTAACAGCCCTTTGCTTGCTGCCTTTGTCGCTAGTGAACTCCTACTTAGACTGCAACCGCCGGAATGTTTCTTCCTTTGTGAAACGTAATCAGCCCTGTAACAGATGTTTGGAGTGCTGGTCATATCCTCTTATTCTTAGAGACAAGGCTGCCCTCCCTGTGACTGGGGTCTTGTCTACCTGGTGTCTGCAGTGCCCATCTTCACACCTGACACTGGGCTAGGGCTGATGGAATAACTGAATATGAACGAATGAACCGTTCTTCCCTTGGCTCTGGATGGGCGTGGGGCACCACCCGAGCCTCCATCTCCACCCGCTCCTCAGGGTTGTGCCTGGGTCCCGCGGTTGTCTCACCCAAAAGCTCGATGGCCTTGGTGGTCCCGTACACGTCCATCACCGCCCAGAGCGGGGCGCCCATGAGCACGCCCTTGCGCAGCAGGAGCCGGCGGCCGGCGTTGACCCGTGCGAAGAGCCAGCCGCAGCGGTTCACCCAGAAGCGGACCACATCCCCCTCGAGCGCGCAGCCCTCGGGCAGCACGGCCGCCCACGTCGGGCTCTGCTCCTCCAGGTCCGGGCACACGAAGGGCGGCAGGCTGGGCGCGGACACGCGTGCGGGGTCCAGGCGCGTGAAGCCCACGCGGAGGCCGCCGCACCAGCCGCCCTCCTGTCGCAGCACGCGCAGGGCCACGCGCTCGCCCGGCAGCACCGGCCGCTGGCTGAACACGATGCCGTCGTGGAACGTGGCGCGCCTGTGCGCGGTGCAGCCGCGGGTGTCCAGATGCACCTGGGCGCCCTTGGCCTCCCTGTGGAAGCGAAGCGCCTCTCGCGGGGACTTGGCGTCTGCGGGATGAGCGGGCAGGAGTGGAGAGTGTCAGCGTGGGCTGGGCCTGGACCCACGAGCACCCGGAGTCCCCAGCCCCTGGGGCCACCTTGACACATCTCCTCGCCCCGAAGCCAGTTCAACACCCCCCCCAGTCCTCCCCCCAGCACACCGCAGCTCCACCTTAACCACCCCTGGAGGACCATTTCCACCTCCCCAACCTCCCTGGGATCCTCTCAGCTCCACCACCACCACCCTCCCCAGAACCCCAGAGACCTGCCTAGAGCCAGGTGAGGAGCCCACTTTGTCTGTCCCAAGTCTGAGTTCATACCAACCTCAGGAAGCCTCAGGTCCCCTCCCTCAGTGATGCTGTGACTACCAAAGTAACTGATGCCTGTTCGTGATCTGCCCATGATCAATCAATCCCGGTCATGGGTGTCATTATTACATAGAAAGAGCAGGTTTGATGTGGAAACAACCCAAGTGCCCATCAATACATGAGCAGATTAATAAAATGTGGTATATGTGTACCATGGAGCACTATTCAGCCATAAAAAATGGTGATCTAGTATCTTTTGTAACAACTTGGGGGGAACTGGAGACCATTCTTCTAAGTGAAGTATCACAAGAATGGAAAAACGAACAAAACCATATGTACTCAATACTAAATGGGAACTAGTCGATCAACACGCATGTGCACATATGGAAGTAAAACTCAACAAAAATCAAGCAGGTGGGAGCGGGGAGGAGGGGATGGGTAATTCACACCTAATGGGCACAATGCGCACTATCTGGATGAAGGGCACCCTTATAACTTTGACTCAAAAACTGTGCAAAAGCAAATTATGTAGCCAAAACGTGTGTGCCCCCGTAATATCCTGAAAGTAAAAAAAAAAAAAAAAAAAGCAAGAGCAGGTTTGGTTTGGCACATGTGTGTTTATTATCCACATCTATTCTCTGTACACTCAGGGATGACGAAAGGGAATGGGCCACGTGCCAACTGTGTTCTGTGTTCCCCGCTCTGCTTGTCTGACTTTCTCATTTTTCCCACAGGGAAACTGCATCATTTGTGAAGGCCATAGCCCCTGGTGACGGTGACACCCTTGTCCTGGGAGAGAAAGGGGTCCAGCTACTCCCCACGCAGTGAGGCTGCAGGCTGGAGAGGGGGGTCCCAGGTCAGCCCCTCAAAATCCTGGGCGGGCTCTGAAACCAGGGGACTTCCTGCATGACTGCACTCTGCAGCCAGGAGGGCAAAGCTCCTTGCCGGGCAGTCCTTCCTCTCAGCCCCTCCAACGGAGGAAGCCGATGGAGTTTCCTGTCCCAGGACTGTGACTGACCTTAGCCAGCCCTGAGACCTAATCTCCTGCCAACCCTGTCCTTCTCGCCAGGCCTGTTCTTTCTGGCTTGGGGGAGGGGAGCTGGCTGACCTCTTGCTGTTAAAAACAAAAAGAGGTGAATTCAATCAGAACTTGACCTAGACCCCAGCCTAGAGGAGCAAGGCCCCTCCCCTCCCAGAGCAGCTCACTTTCCCCTGGAACCTCTGACCACATACATGCCTGCAAACTTCTGGTAGGGACCAGGGAGGGGAGGCTTAATCTGGTCAGGCACAAGGGTCACCATTGAGGTCACAGTGAATCTGTCCCTGATCTCCACAGACCAAAGGTAAGCTTACCTAAAATGCCGTTCCTTACTCGAGGCGTTAGGGACAAGCACTCACCCTGACTTTGGGACTTCCGAAGGGGCCCTCACAGAGCCCTGCCTATCTCACCCACGCCCCTGGCCACACCTGCACCTTCCTGGAATGCCCACATCTCTCCCTCCTGTCCCGACAGGTCTGCCCGGACTCCCTGTCCCTCAAGGTTGTCCCTAAGCAAGGGGAAGTCCCTGAATCAGCACAAATGGAGACCTGAAGCCAGACTGGGGGGCCCTGACATCGAACCTGTCCTTGTGCCCATTGTTGAGGTCACTTTGTGGAGGGCAGGGGCACAGTGATTGACCATGTCTGACACCTGGATTCTAGTCCTGCCCTGCTGCTGACCCAGCAGGTCACTGTCCCCCGGGGCCCAGTCTCACCCACAAACGAAAGTGATGTGCCACCCAGCCAAGGCCTGGAGTCTTGGGACACCTGCCTGGGGATCCTGTTCACTGCCCACCTGGCAAGGTAGGGGGCTGGGGGGTCACCAGGTGTAAACCAGCCAAAACCATAGAGGGTGGAGGCCACCGCCCTGGCTGGGTCACTTTCTATCCCTGAGCTGGGACCTGGAGAGAAGCCCTGGAGTGGGCCTGCGAAGGCACCTGAGCAGTGGTCCTGGTCAAGGGGCAGTGTGGGAGATGGTGGCCAGCATCTGAGCCCTGTCCACATGCTGCCACGCCCAATCCTGCCGCCACCCCAAGAGACAAACAGTGGGCAAGCAGCCGGCCCTGGCCCCACAGCAACCAGGGGCAGAACTAGGGTCAAACAGGAGTCGTTCCAGCTCCACCCAATGCAGCCCCTACAGGGAAAGAAGGAACTTCTGCCCCGGTAGTGACACGGAGTCCTCCACTTCCTGTACCCCTGGTCCAGGGACCAAGCTCAGGGGTCAGGGGAACTGGAGACCTGTCATGCTCAGCACTTTGGGCCTGGACGGTAACTAGCAGAGATGAGCCCATCCTTGCTGTGGCTGGAGTTTCCACCCCATCCCCTGGGCAGGTGCCAGGGACAGAGGCTGACCCCCTGCAGGGGCGGGAGGGGAGGTGAGCTCACTGCTCATGCACTTCCTAGGGGGGAGTGGGGACCTGGCTGGCTGGGAGGCAGTCCAGGGTGGAGGAGCAATTCCTGGGGAGTGGCCTGGGTGGTACCTGAGTCCCTCAGCAGGGCAGGGAGGGCCTGGGGAGCCCAGGAGAAGCAGGCCTTGCCCAGGATGGGAACTTGATAGTCTGCAAAGCTCATCCATAAGGAGCCTTCCCAGCGGCGTGGGCACTATGCTCTCATGTCACCACAGTTAGAGGAGGGGCCAAAGGGACATAGCTGGCTGCACAGGTCACTATCTGGCCAGGGCACTTGAGTACCCTCCTCTCTGCTGCACACCCGGGCTCTGCTCCCTACTCGGGCAGCCCCTCAGGACCTGCCTGCGTCTGGCCCTTGCAAGGCGCCTCTGGCTGGGGAACTAAGGGCCCCTGGGGCTCAGTCTCCCCACACCCACTCTCCCACGTGGCCATTCACCGCACGGCCGAGCCTGCGTGGGGCTGCAGCCCTCCCTCGCCCTGCCAGCCCCGCCAGCCCCGCCAGCAAGGGCCTGCAGGCTGCGTCCACCTACTTTGCCCAGGGCTCTCTGCCTGAGTTTGGAGCCGGGTCTCGGTGGCATGAAAGGTGTGACCAGCCACTTCTACTCTGCCTGCCTTCTCCCACACGGACTGCACGGGTCCTCCCACCCTTTGACCGGGGCCACCCAGACCACCCACTCCCAGAGTGGGGTGTGTGGGAGGTGGGCACAGGCCAAGTGTGGCTCTCTGAGCAGGCCTGTCCCCAGCGGTTGGGCTGGCACAGTGTTCTGAGCACCCAGGTGTCTGAGCACCGTCACCTTCTTTTTATCGGCTCCATTTTCAAGCAGGATCCTGAGGCTCAGAGAAGCGGAGTGACAGAGTGACGTGTCCATAGAGGACACCCTCCAATTATGCTGCCTGCCCCCACCTTGCCCTGCTGCTGCGGGGTAGGACCAAGTGCTGGACAAGGACCCAGCCTGGCTGCCAGGAAGTCCAGGGAACACAAGTCAAGGCCTTAGATGTCTCCACCTCTGGACAGGTAGAGTCAAATTACAGCCTCTGGGCTCTTGGGATTCAAGTGATGCAGGGTCAGCCCCCAGCTCAGCGCTGCCTCTGCGGGTCTTCACCCTCTTCATCAACACCCCTCCAGCCGCAGGCTGTCGGGGCGCCAGGCGCTGGCAAGCACTTGCAGCCTCCTTCACTCCTCCCGCCACCCTCTGGGGAAGCACTCAGAGCTTGGGAAGGCTGTGCAAGTCCACGTTCTTGAAGCCAGAAGTGGGGCCCAGGCCCAGCTCCCGGACCGCACACTCCCCGCCCCCTGCCCACCGCTTCCTTTATGGCACATCATTGCTCTGCCTGGAATCCAAACAGCAGAGCCCAGGGCACCCGGGGCAGGCAGGCAGGCGGCTGCCACATACAACCATCAACCCAGTCTTGACAACCACAGACCATGTGGGATCCGGCCAGAGACGTGGTGACAGGGATGACTCCCTGATAACAGGGACAAACAATGACAGCCGTGTCCTGGCCCACTGCGTGGACACTAAAAACACACCGCGGACAAACACTCCCAGACACGCTCGTGGGCTCTGCCTCCGAGTCACCACATGGCTTTGAGCAAGTCACTACGTCCCTAAGCCTCAGTTTCCTCGCCTGCAAAACAGGGCAATAACTGAGCCTATGTCCCAGTGCTGGGTGCAGCCCACGGCTTGTGCGTGAGCCTTGGGTGCCCACCAGGAGGACAAGGGCCCCGAGCCCCAGCTCCTTTGCCTGGGAGGGCAGATCCAGAGATGTGCAGTCCCAGTCTCTGGTGATAAAAGACCAGGTCCTCCATCCGCACCCACACACAGCCCTTCCTCTAAGGGATGCCAGTGGCCTCAGGTGAGGCTCGCAGAGAACCTTCATGCTTATTACCCTTTGGATTAGTGTGTTCTTTCTAGCAGCCCTGTAAGCTTGTCCCCAGCCTGCAGATGAGGACACTGAGTCCCAAGGACAAAGTGACTTGCCCAAGATCCCACAGCTGGACTTGGCAGAACCGGGAACCCACCAGGCCCCCAAAACTTTGCACTGACCACACCTCTACCTCCTGGAACTTCCACCCCAGCAACGACAGAGCCCCCTCCACTTCCTGCACCTGTGGTCCAGGGACCACGCTCAGGGCTTGTAGGAGGTCTACTTACTGGCCTCGGAGCAGAGCTGGGCACCCATCATCAGCCTGGGGTCCTTGGGCACAGGTTCCCAGGTCTAGACGGAACCGTCTACAGAAGGCCAGTGGACAGGTTTCCAAAGACTCGGCAGGTTCTCTTTTTATGGGCCACAGGGATCACGTTACAGGGTTGATGATTAATGAGATGTTGCTGTCATGCATTACCGTATCCAGGGAATTTCCTGATGATTTCCTGGGGAGTTCTCCTGGCTGGCAGCTGGCTGGCCTGAAAGAATGAAGTAGAGAGTGGGGACCCGGCCCTGGTAGGTCTTCCAGCAGCCTTCTCTCTTACTTCCAACCAGTCTCAACCTGGCTGTGCATTATAATTGCCCAAGGCACGTTAATAAGTACCTATGCCCAGCCCTACCCCCAGAGGCTCTGGTCCATTGGCCTGGGGTGAGGCCCGGGCATCAGGAGTTTTAAAAAGCACCTTGCATGATTCTAAGGTGGAGATTCACTGCTACAGACCCAGCACAGAGAAGGCGCTCAATCAGTGTTGCTGAAGCAGATTGAATTGAATCAGCTCCATCCCAGGACCTTTGAAGTTACACCTACCCTGGGTCTCCAGCAGACATGAGGGGGTTAAGCAGACAGAAGGGGAGAGGAGTGGATCACTCCCCCAGCCTTGCTGGAGCTAGAATTCCACTTTCCGGAAGCCACCACAAAATGCACATAGCCCCACAGGAGGTCACACTGAAGGCCTGGCTCCCAATGTGTTAGCTCTGGCAAAGAAGTCAGAGATGTTCTGCCTCTGTGACTTCTGTTACGGAAACTGAGGCTCATGGAGGGAAGAGGCTTGTTCTGACCTAGTGCTTCTCACCTTGCCACGTGCACACGAATCTCCTGGAGACCTGTTAAAATACAGAGTGATCAGAAAGTCAGGAGCCCTGCCTGGGATTCTGCTTTTCTAACCAGGTGTTTCTGTGGCCCTTACTTTAGGTGGCAAGGCCCTGGGTTGGTTTGGAAGCTTGTGAGTACCCTGGCCCACAACCTCCAGGCTAGGCCCTTCCCAAGACCCCAGATCAAGGCCACGATCAGTGACTACTCTGGACTCAGCTAAGGGATGGGTGGCCCATGCATGCCTATGGGGAGCAAGGAATGGAGGGGCATTGCCTGGCTGGGGAGGTTGGCTGGGACAGGAAAGCAGGAGGGGTTTGGAGACCCAGGTTGTCCCCCCGTGTTACCTTGGGCAGCTCCCTTGCCCCCCTGGGCCCTGGTATCCCGGTGTGTAAAACAGGAAGCCAGGATAAGGGGGCCTTGTGGGTCCCTTCCAGCCCTGACATGCTGTGACTTTGGTCTTAGGGTGTGAGGGTGACAACAGCTTTGCCTCGGTTGACTTCCAAAGGCATTGCTGCAACCCCGGCCCTCCTCTCCCAAGCCACACCCCTGCCAAGCTCCCTCAGTTTCTCCACTAGAAGCAAAGGCCCAGTCTTCCAAAGGCCAAAGGCAAACAGGTGAGGAGTCAATGCCAGTCACAACGAGCCCAAGGTTGGTGGTTCCTGCTGGCCCAAGCCCGTGATTTATGGTTCTGGCTGGGCAGCCTGAGGCATTCAGGCTCAGGGCACCCCTTTGTGCCCCAGGCCCTCTGGCAGCCCCATCAGTCTCCGGGCAGTGCTGGGGCCCAGATTTCCCTCCTTCTCCCTCCTCCCCCTCCCCGGCTTCACCTGTAGTGCTGGCTGCCCGGGGTGGTTACCCAGAGGGCTGGAGCCAAGAGCACCTTGTTGATAAACCACATTCCCCAAAAGAGATATGTATGGCATCTTATCGGGGAAATCAGGGCTGGAGCCTCAGCCTGCCTGGAAAATTACTGGCCAAGTTGTGGACGTCAGGCTGCCCAAGCCAGCTGGCGGGAGTGGGGTGGTCCCATCTGCAGGACTTTGGGTGGTGGGGAGGGGACATTCTGAGGAAGTGAAGCTTGCCTTAGGCCTGGCATCTAGGGAACAGGAATGCCCAGGCAGGTCCCCCACCACATACTCCTGCGTTTATTTATCTAACATACTAACAGAGTTCAGCATACACTACCCCAGAGTACGGCCCCTTGGCATCTGAGAAATCAGCAGAGCAGGAAGGCCACTCTCACCTTCCCTTTGCCCTTCCTCCCTGAGGCAGGATGTGAGCCCCTCATTAACACCCTTATCTCTGAAGACACAGGGACAGAGAGGAGAATCGGAACAAAGAGTCCTGGCTGAGCCCCCCGGTTTACTACCATTAGCCCCTACCCCATGTACCCAATCACGCTTCTACACCACTGTCCACGTTTCATCAAACCAAACCCTAAAATACACAGATTTCCCTGTTTCTTGGGTCTTCATTTTGGTGTCACGTAAAACTTAAAGACTTGTGTCACGTAAAAATAAAATAAATTTGTTTGCTTTTCTCGTATTGATCTGTCTTTTGTTATACAGGGAAGTCATGAACCTCGTGATGGGTGAGAAAAGATAATACTTTTCTCCCCTAAAAAACACTACTTTCCAAGTCTAGTGTTTACTTGACAATCCTCATGGCAACTGCTCAAAAAGGTTCTATTTAGTGTAATCATTCCCATTTTACAGATGGAGAAACTGAGGCACAAAAAGGTTAAGCTACTTGTTCACCACCACAAGGCAGGAAGTGACAGAACCAGGCTTTGTGGTGCGAGGGCCGGTGCCTTAATCGCCACACTGTTTCCCTCCATGGCTCCCGCTCAGGCGCTTGGGCCCTCGGAAGCGTTTGTTAATAGTGAATGTCTTCCCCACTGGAGTGGGCCGACAAACAGTAGCAGCGTCATAGACAGTTGCTAACTGGTTGCCTGAGCGCGAGCTGGAGGCTGTCCTACGATAGAGACTGCACCCTTCCTTCCCCTCTGGTGCCATCGGCAAGGCAAGGCTGTGGCCCAGCAAATCGTGGCTGTCCAAGTTTGTTCCAGGAAGGGAGAGGCTGGCCCCTGGTGGGGAGGGTTGGCCTCCCACTGGGCAGCGATTGGGGCGGCGCCTGTTGGCTGAAGTCAGTACTGCAGGAGGCGCGGACGCCCTTCCAGGCTTCAAAGCCAAGGAGAAGTGCCTGCAGCGGGGTTGAGGGGGCGGCTGAGGCTTCTGAGACCTCTGCACCGCCTCCCCACACCCCGTAGCCCCCCACACTCCCTCCCTCCCCAGGGTGAGCTGTCGCCTCATTGGGACCCCTCAGTGGCAGCCAGCCTTGTTCGCCAAGGGCCCCATCATTACAAAGTGCCTTCATTCGGCTCATATCATAAGATGACTCCAGCGCTCTGAGAAGGAGCTGGACAGACGAGGAAGCCTCGGCTCGCCCCAGGGTTCATGCCAGCCTGCAGCCAAGCAGGAGTGGGAACCCAATCCAAACTGGGACACTGTTATGCAGCCCAGCCCTGCATGGCCCCTTGCCATCAAGGCCCTGGGACCCCTACCGTCGTACACCTGTCTGCACTCATCTGTTCCCCACCAGGCTGGAATTTCAGAGGGCAAGGGGCTGCCACGCCTGGAAACCAGCCCTGGAACAATTAGGGCATGGGCACAGCGGGTGGTCGGCAAGGACTTGTCAGACCCACGCAGTGCAGTGTGGCAGCTACTTTAAATTGCCTGTCCACCTGCCTCAGGACCCAGCCATTCCACTCCCAGGTGACAGAACTAGGTGTGAATGCCCACAAAGACTGGCACACAAATGTTCAGAGCAGCGTTCTGCATAATAACAGCCCCAGACAACAACAACATGAAGTTCGGGCCAACCCGACCCGCGTGTTCCGAGTCGGGGTAATGCTCCCCTTGGGGCATTTACGCTGCGGAGCCTCTGGGGGCTGGGAAAGTCCTGCGCCGGGATCGGGCGGCGGGCACGCGGGTGTGTATACGTTCGGACAAAGCCTCCAGGCAGCCCCTCAAGTCGCATGTAAATCGCACCGTAACTATAAATTGGCTAAATCCCCTCGCCGCCCGACAGACGGATTCTGCCCGCGCTGCGGAATCGGCGAGCGGCCGCCTCTCTCGGACACCGGCCGGGAGCCGCAGGGCTTTGCCAGCACCGCCGCCTGGTGGACAGGAGCGGAACTGACCGCCGGCCCAGTACCCTGGAAGCAAACGGTCCTGCCACCACGGCTCCAGCCACCGCTGCACCTGCGTCTCCCGGCGCTGCTCTCAGCCAGGTCGACCTGGCCCTGAGTACCCAGTAAGGCTGGAAGGCCACCAAACCCTCTGGGTCAACAGCGGGAGCCCACCCTGGGCCTTAGGGGTTAGAGGACAGGAGAGGGCCAATGCGTGCCAGCACAGTACAGGCCCCCAGTTAGGTCTGTGCTGTCACTGCTGCCCTGCCTGCCCTGTCCTGGTCTTCCCGGGTCCTGATTCTGCCCTGCACCTCCACGGCCCTGGTCTCTTCTGGCTCCTGCCCCGCCAGCACTTGAGTGCCTAGCGGGGCGTCACAGGGGAGCCAGCAGGGTGCGGCTCAGAGAGGGGGGCACAGCTCCCCGGCCTGGTGTGGCTGCTCAGGGGGCAGGAAGGGGCAATGGGGGGCCATCCCCCCTCTTCTTTTGGTTTCTTGTTTTCCTTCTCCCTGTGCCCCCCTCATCCCACACACAGCTGTCAGCGTGTCTGTCCTGGGAAGGCAGTGGTGCCTGCCTGTGTGTGTGTGTGTGTGTGTGTGTGTGCTCGTGCATGTGTTCAACAGGAATTAATTTGGTCCCTACTGCATACCAAGCACTGTCCCAATTCTGGGTAAGAGAGATTGAAGAAAACCTAATTCTCGCCTCAGCCACATCATGTATGCCCTGATATTCAGGTTAGTGCTATAAGAGGGCCAAACTGAGGCCTAGGAAACCGGGGGTGTTGTGGTTGTACTGCAGGGGAACAGACATTAAAATTGAGGCCCAAAAGGTAAATAGGATTTCAACAGCCAAGAAAGGAAAGAAGGGCATCCAGGCAGAAGGAACAGCATGTGCAAAGGCATAGATATGTCGTCATGCATAGCCAGTTAGGATGAGGGGTGCTTGAATATAAGAGAACATCCAAAAGAACAGTGGCTTAGACAAGAGGTGTTCATTTATTTTTCACATAAAATAAGTTGAAGGTGGGCCATCCAGGGTAGCTGTGACAGCTCTATGGCCATAGGGGACCCAGGCTCTCTCTACCCTTCTGCTGCACCATTTTAGCACTGGCCTCCATTCTCCAGGTCACTTCGTAGACCAAGAGGGATGCTGGAGTTCCAGCCAGCACATCAGAGTTCCAGGCATCAGGAAGGAGAAAGACCCAACAGGCATTCCTCTGAGCTAAGCCAACTCCCTAGTAAGCTGCTTTACTGGTGGGCTTATGTAACCCTTTCATTTATGTCTCTTTGGCCGGAACTTTGTCACATGGCCACAACTAACTGCAGGGGAAGCTGGAAAATGTAGTCTTTATCAGAAGGAGCAGCTAAAAATTAGGGTTCTATTATTAAGGAAGAAGGAGAAACTGAATGTGGTCCTTCAGTGTGGGGAGGGGGCAGCAGGGCCACAAAGGCTGTGCTAAGGAAGGTTGGACTCTATTCTGTAGAAAACAGGCAGTTGCTGAAGGATTCTGGGCAAGAGCCGAGGGTCAGGGGACCTGGAGCCCTCTGCTGTGGGGGAAGAGCCATTGGGCAGAAAGCGGAAGCATGCGGGGAGAGGAGGAGAAGTGTTAGGAGGTGATGAGAGCACGAGGTAGGGGAGGGAACCATAAGAGAGCCTCGGCTAAGCCTGCTGACAGTGGGAGGTGGTGCCAGGTCCCGGCGGGGGACACAGACCTGCTGAGGGTAGGCGTACGGTGAGTGCTGGGTATTTGTTTCTGTTTGTGTCTGAGGCGGCTACAAGCCATCAAATCAGATGGCTCACAGGCAGCTGAGAATCCATGTGGAAGCTTTGACACGAAGACAGGGGTGGGGACATAGATCCAGGAGTGACCAGTCACCCAGGGGTGAGTGAGAGCAGCCAGGCAGGGTGTCCAGCTGTTCAACAGTAGAAATCCGAGGACTGTCCAGAGCTACCAAGGAAGGAGGACAACAGGGTGATTAAGTGCACAAGTTTTGGGGCCAGACAGAACTGGGTTCGAATCTGGACTTTACCAATTAATAGCCACAGCCCTTGGGCTGGCTGGTGGCATTTTCTATACCTTAGCTTTCTCACCTGCAAAATGGGACTAGAGAAACCTACCTTGAGGGCCGGAAGGAGGATAGAATCAGTAATGAATGTTTAGCACATTTCCACACTGGGAACTGCACTCAGCAGGAAATACCAGCTCTCGCCATTAAAGGGGCAGCCCTCCCCTCACCCAGGGGGACATCGGTGTTCCCTAGAGTCCTCCTGCAGGAGCCTTCATGGCTCCCTCTGGAGTGACTCACAGCATTGTGCCTCTCCGGGGCCCTGAGGACCTCGGAGCCAGCAAGGCCAGGGCTACACCAAACCTCCTGGGAGGGGCATCTGTACCCCAAGCCAGGCAGATCCGAGGGGAGTTACACCTCCTGCCAGTGGAGGAAGGGGCTGCAGCAGGGCGTGGTGTGCCAGCTTCCTTACAGGGCAAAGCACGGAAGGTCACACATCATCCAAACTTCAGCTCGCATCCCAATGGCCAAAACTTAAGTCATGTAGCCACACCTAGCCCCAGGGAACAGAGAAATGCAGCCTTTATTCTGGACGGTGATGTGCCCAGCCAGACATTGGAGTGTTCCAATAATACAAGAGAGAAGGAGAGAGTGGATGCTGTAGGGTGCAGGGAAAGAGAGGGCATGGCAGCCCAGGGGCATGGGGCAGGGAGGCTTTGAGCACCAGAGAGCACAGGCACATGGGGGCTCCCGCGGGCACAGTGTGCGCCACCTGGCACGGAACCCCGCGCGAACTCTGTTGCGAGGGCGTTGCAGGAGGGTGGGTACGGGAGCTGTTGTTGCTGAGAACTAGCTCTCAGCCGGCCAGGAGGAAAAACTGCCAACCTTTCCAGCAGAAGTTTTCAAGATCCCTGGAGGTCCTTCTGGCCCCTCACCAAGTCCAAAATAGCAGACAGTAAGGAAATATCTTCCTTCCACCCCTTTGAGTTCTTGCCCATTGTCAAGGTTCATTGTGGCCATTGTCTCTACTGCCTGGGCCTTGGGGAAGGAGTGACCATTCCCCTGGCCCCCACCTTGGCAGAGCTTCCACCATGGCAGAGCTAGGACACCAAATGTCCCCTGCCAGTATGGGCTCCAGCCTCTCCTGTGTCCACCTGAGCGGTAAGGATGCCCCCCCGACAATGGAGCATCTGCCCGGGCCGTGCTGGCACCTGTGGACTGCCGCTGCCTCTGTCTGCTCCTCCTTGAGTGTGAAGATATGTGACGGAGGGAAGGAAGACAGGTGCTCAAATTCTGTCTGAGTGAGTCTAAGTTGTCCCTGGGATGGATGTCGCCGTGGGTCTTCAGCAGCTAAATGCGAGCACGTGCTGCAGGCCACACGTGTGTGCACGAGTAAACTGCCCTGTGCATTTCATCCTTTCCGTTTGTGAGTGGACATGTACCTACCTCTTGGCATGTGCCTTCACTGGAACTTCAGTAACTCATTGATTCTTTCAGTCAGACAGTCTGCGAGTCGCTCCGAGTGCGGAGCCTCCCCGTGAACTCAAGTCCTCTAGCCCCGTGGGGTGCGCTGTTATTTGAGCTGAAGTAAAAAGGCCCGGATCTTCTTTTCCAGTTTAGAGGGAAACCCACGGCCTCCTCTCAAAGGCTCCGGGGACCCCAGAGTGGATGGGACAGCAAGCCTGCCCCGACGTTTCTCCCGCTCCTCCTTGCCCTGTTCTTCCCTCTGCCGACCTCTCCCTCACTCCGGCTGCTTCCCTGTGCACGGTTTCTTCCCTGCAGCCCAGCACGCCCCAGGCAGCCTCTCTTCCCTTGATATTGCTCAAGGACCACGGACTCAGACATTTGTGAACAGCAGCTTTTACTGAAGGCTTGGGGTCATGTGGTGTGAGAGGAGGGAGGGAGGGTTTACCGTGCAGCTTAGCACAGAGAGCAAAATTAAATTAAATCTCAGCCAACCACCATTTTCAAGGGCTCTGTGATGTTTCTGCCAGCGGGACGTCTCACTGTTCACTCTGTGTAAGCCACAGCCTTCCTCCACCCCACAGACCCTTGCTCTTGCCCTCTCTCAGAGCCGGCTCCTATCTCCTCTCCCCCAAATCCCCATTTGTTTCTCACGCAGAGCAGTTCAGCACCCCTCTGAACCAATACCGTCCCCAGGTCTAACTTTGCAGGACCCCAGAACTCCCTGAGGTGCTCTGCCGAACATCCAGACCGCTGCTTTCGGATTCCGGCAGCACCATGGACTAAACTAACACCGGTGCCACTTGCACAGCAAACACCGAGAGATTCAGAACAAAATATAACTGAAAAGACGTTAGAACCACAGTGGAACTTGAAAAAGGGGTGGAGGAACAGCAAGATGCCAGTGCACAAAGACAACGTAGAGCCAGAGTTGGGCTTTGGCCCAGGTGGCCCAGTGAGAAACTGAACCTGGATATGGGCCCAAATGACAGGAGCTAGGGATTCAGCACCCACACAGGATCAAGTGGTGTGGCCTTAAGGGGAAATGGAACTGAGAGTCCTGTACAAAGCTAGAATCCCAGAAAAGCTGCCCCTCAGGAAAGGATCTACCCACCAAACAAAGGAAGTAACAATCTTTTTTTTGCGGGGGGCACAGGGTCTTGCTCTGTTGCCCAGGCTGGAGGGCAGTGGTATCATCATAGCTCACTGCAGCCTCAAACTCCTGGGCTCAGGGGATCCTCCTGCCTCAGCCACCCAAGTAGCTGGGACTACAGGTGCCCGCCACCATGCCTGGCTAATTTTTCTATTTTTCGAAGAGACAAGGTCTCACTTTGTTGCCCAGGCTGGTCTGGAGCTCCTAGCCTCAAGTGATCCTCCTACCTTGGCCTCCCAAAGTGCTAGGATTACAGGCATGAGCCACTGTGTCTGGCCTAGAAAATCTGATCAATCTAACAGACACTAGCAAAAGGAGGAAAGAAGCAAAGCAAACACATGGTAAATATAAGATAAATAAAATAGCAGAATTAAATCCAAATATATCAATAATAATAAATGGACTAAATTTTCCATTTAAATAACAGAAATTCTCAGATTATATTTTAAAAACTCTAGCCATGTGCTATTTTTTTTTTTTTTTAGGCAGGGTCTCACTCTATTGCCCAGCCTAGAGTGCAGTGACATCATCATAGCTCACTGCAACCTCCAATTCCTGGGCTCAAACAATCCTCCTGCCTCAGCCTCCCCAGTAGCTGGGACTCCAGGCATGTACCACCATGCCCAGATAATTTTTCTATTTTTTGTAGAGACAGGGTCTTGCTCTTGCATGGGCTGGTCTCAAACTCCTGGCCTCAAGCAATCTGCCTGCCTCGGCCTCCCAGAGTGCCAGGATTACAGGCATGAGCCACCATGCCCAGCTCTAGCCATATACTATTTATAAGAGTTTACACCTAAAACATAATACAGAAATACTGGAAGTATTTTACTAAGCAGATACTAAACAAAATAAAGATGATGTGGCAACATTAATATTAGACTTCAAAATAGACTTCAAGGCAAAAGTCATTACTAGGGAAAAAGGTGTCATTGTGTAATGATAAAAGGAATAATTCACCAATAGGCTAATACAATCTTGCACCTAATTGTACCTAATAACTTCAAAAAATATAAAGTAAATATTTACAGAATTATGAGGAAAAATTGACAAAGTCACAATCATAGTAAGAAATTTTTTAAAAAGGGCTATTGACTCCAGGCCTCCATGTTAGAATCACAGACATTTTTTTTTTTTTTTTTTTTTTGAGATGGTACCTTGCTGCCGCCCAGGCTACTTTATTTTTTTATTTTTTTTGAGACAGAGTCTCACTCTGTTGCCCAGGCTAGAGTGCTGTGGCGTCAGCCTAGGTCACAGCAACCTCAAACTCCTGGGCTCAAGCAATCCTTCTGCTTCAGCCTCCCGAGTAGCTGGGACTACAGGCATGCGCCACCATGCCCGGCTAATTTTTTCTATATATTTTTAGTTGTCCGATTGATTTCTTTCTATTTTCAGTAGAGACGGGGTCTCACTCTTGCTCAGGCTGGTTTCGAACTCCTGAGCTCAAACAATCCGCCTGCCTCAGCCTCCTAGAGTGCTAGGATTACAGGCCTGAGCCACTGCGCCCAGCCTCTCAGGCTACTTTTGAACTCCTGGGCTCAAGTGATCCTTCTGCCCCAGCCTCCTGAGTAGCTGGGGTTACAGGTGGGCCACCACAGCCAGCTCACAGACGCTTTAAGATTACAATCTTCCTTCAATAGGATCTAATTCTAGACATGATTTCTTCACTTGCCGGTCTGTGTAAACTGAAGGAGGCAGTACAGAAGTTCATCCTCACGCTGGCTGAATAATCACACACCTATAAGGCAGCATAAATGTGCATAGCCAGATGTTTTTTGCCAAAATAGTCATTTCTTTCTGCCACAAATGCATGAGCCTCAAAGGGTGGCAGCTGTCCTAAATGGATTTCCTTTAAACCTACAGGAGCACTTACTTTACATTAAGTGTAGCTGTGCTCCTTAATACATGGGTTGCAATAATCTGAGGTTTTTTTTCAATTAAATCATATTTGGAAAATATGATTACACATTTACAGATTTACAGATGCTTGGATGTGTACTGTATGTTCGCATATTATAAATTAGCAAGGGAGAGTGCTTTTTAAAAAAACTTCAAAGTTACCTCATTCAACCTCGGGTTTACAGATAAGGAAACAGATCCAGAGAGAGTAATGAGCTTCCCAGAGCCCTAAACCAGTGTGTGACTGAGAGGCAACAGCACCAGCCCTCTGATTCCCCCTCAGCCTCACCCCACCTTCCAAGCAGGAAGAAAAAAGGAAGTGACAAAGAGGAAGGGGCGGGGCCTATATCAGGAAATTCAAACTCCCAGAAATCCCCAGCTGACTTCTACTTACATCTCATTGGTCGGTACTGGATCCCAAGCCTACCCCTGACTGCAAGGGATGCTGGGAAATGTAATTTTTTTTTGGCCAATCAAAATTAGGGTTCTGCCACCTCCTTCATTAACAACAAATTAACCTACATTTGTTAATTGGCTACCATTTTAAGGCACCTGGCTCAAGTCGTCACCTCTAGATACATCTAGATAAGGGATATTTCCCCCCCACACTGTCCTTATTGCATTGTGTCATAGTCATTCGCAACTTTCTCCAGTGACTGCATTACAAGCTTTTTGAAGTCAGGGACTATTGTGGCAAGGATGAAAACAAGCTGGTGTAAGAAAGCGCTTGTGAAATTTTCTGTGCCATACATATAAAAAGTGATATTTTATTACTAAGAATGCTTTTTGCACAATCTCCCCTCCACTCCAATTGCTATCGTTTGAATCTATCCCCCCCAAAATTCATGCATTGGAAACTTAATCCTTGTTGTGACAGTAGTAAGAGGTGGGACCTTTAAGAGGTGATTAGGCCATGAGGGATCTGCCCTCGTGAATGGATTAATGCTGTTTTCATGGGAGTGGGTTAGTTATCCTGGGTGTGGGCTCCTGATAACAATGATGAGTTTGGCTTGACTTCCTCTCTCTCTCTCATGTGCTCACTTTCACCCTCTGCCTTCTGCCATGGGATGACCCTCCCCAGATGCTAGCACCATGCTCTTGGACTTCCCAGCCTCCAGAAGAGTGAGCCAAATACATTTCTATTATTATATTAACAGAAATATTAATATTAACAGTCTGCAGTATTCTATTATAGCAGCATAAAATGGACCAAGATACCAGTGGAACTGTCTTTGCACACAGTATGTGTCAGTGCATTATTTCTATTGTTCCATACACCATGTGTGCGTCCCCCTCCCCCTCTCCCACCCCTCCAGCTTCTGCTGGGTATGCAAGAGCTCAGGCACCATGTTGAGACTCTTGGTGTCTGGGGATGCCATCTCCAGGTGGAAAACGGTAAGTCTAAGGGGAGTGGGACCACATAACAAGCACTTCCTGAGCCTACCGTAGGCCTCATGCCAGGCTGGCAGGCCTCTGTATGAAGGCTGGGGTCCTGGGGTGGGCTGCAAGGAGAGAGGGAGAAAGTGGAGAGGCAGACATAGACTGATCTAGAGAAGGATTGAGGAAGGACTGAATACAGATGAGTACTAGAGAAAGCCTTTGTCCCCCATCCCAGAAACCAAAGTCTTCAGTGCTCAGCCCTGGGTCTGTAAGGCTCTGCCCATCCCTGCACTGTGTGCCCCTCTAACAGCCCCGAGAAGAGGGTTCTTGCAAGGAGGCAGGTTGTAAGCCTGGTGACTGCACTAGGCTGATTTTTCCCACACTAATCTCATTGCATCTTCACATTAACACCAAGAGATAAGTATTCTCATTTTACAGATAAGGAGAGTGAGGCCCAGAGAGCTAATTGGCTGCCCAAGGCCACCCAGGAAGGGGCAGAGCTGAGAGTTGATCTGACTCTGAACTCTGAGCCCTTTCACTGAAGATGGGGACTGTGTCTCCAACTCGGCACTAGCAGGCACCCAGGCCTCATCCCTGGGAAGGCAGTGCTGCACCAGCGGGGGTCAGGCCAGAAGGCAGTGGCCCTGCAGAGTGGGGTGCCTGGTTACCACTCTCCCCATCTATGGCTGCATCCTCCCCTCCACAGCCAGCAGGAGTAGCTGCACAGAGCTCGGGGTCCCAAGGGCTCCCCACTTCAGAGTAGCCCCTCAACTCCTCAATCTGGATCAGTCTGGGGGCTGGTGAGAAAAAGTTTCCTGGAATGCACACGGCCAAGATCAAGAACCGACCCCTCTCCATCCCTCCCAATCCCCCTACGGTTGCTGAGGATCCAGAGTCTGCCCAGCTTTCTCCCTGGCCCAGGGTGCCCTTCCAGCCTTCTCAGTGGCTGGGGCATCCCCTCCCCCGTCTCTTTCCCAGCTTGCCCTTTGGCAAAGTTGTTGTCCTATCCTGGGCTGTGTGCACGAGGTATGGGCCAGGGCGGGATGCAACTTTGGGAAGGCCGAGCCCACACCCTGCTCTTCATCCACTGACCCTTCCCCAGAGCAGGCGCAACACACTCAAAGAGAACGGATGAGCTCCAGACCAAAGGTCCTCGGTTCACTGCATGCAGCCCTGGTGACTGCACCTGCTTTTATCAGCAAATCATAAGAAAACTATCTCCTTGGCAGGACTTAATTGGGACAGAAACTGTAGATTGATGCTAGTTCTGCCCAGTCTTGACACGTACAAAACAAGCAAGGGCATCCAAACCATAATCCTAAATCCCTGCAAAGATCCTTGGTCAACTCTTCAGTTCCTTTGACTAGCTAATAACAGTCATAACAACAACGACAATGGCCCCAGTTCTAAAGCACATACTATAAGCTGTGCACTGCTTCTATTTCTAGTTCCTTTCATAACCTAGAGAGGTATTGCTATTCACATTTTACAGATAAGGAAACTGAGGTTACTGAGGTTAGGTAACTTGACCAAGGTCACATATTTAGAAAGTGGTGGAACTTTTCAAAATACTAAGTTGGGGAAATGCTCATCATTTGTAGAAAAATTTTCAAGAAGGCATAAGAACACGGATTTCCAGTTAACCCTCAGTTACCCAGAAAAATGAATTCCCCAGAACACCCTGCACATCACGTACGCCTGTGTGCATGCATGCACTTGAGTATTCTGATTAGCAGAGCTCTCGATAAACAGGCTAGACCACAGAGGGGGAAAAGTACAGAAACCAGCAACCATATTCTCCGAATTCATCGCGTGCTTGGAGATCCCCAGGTAAGAGGTTAGCAAAACATACCTCGATCAAAGCCACCGGCCAGGGGCGGGGTATGAAGCACCTACCGCCACTAGGGGCACAAACATCCATTTGGGTCCCCTTCACCACCCCTTACTCTGAGCCAGGGTTGACAGGCCACCTCCCTCTACTGACTTGCAGTGCTGAAGGAAAAGTAGAATACCTGCCGGCATGCACAAAACAGTGCTCGGCCACCAACCTGCAGGCCACTGTCCCTGTCTGGACTTTGGTTTTCCCATCTGTAAAATCAGGGGAGAGCAAACTGTAAGGGGCCCAGAGGGAAAGCTCATGGATTCAGTGGATGATCCCAGGACTACTGCCCCTGAGGCGGCTCCTCCCTCCAGAGAGATCTTGGATCTTGGGGATTCTAGGCGGCAGCATTCATGGGAAGTGGGAAGCTATCCCCTGAGAACACAGGAGCCTTCGCTCCTCCCTCCACAGGACCTCCTCTGGCTGGGCAGACAGCCTGGCATCCTCAGCCACTCTTCGTTTCCCTACTTCCCTCTAATGGGGTTAAAATTAATCTGACTGATGGCTAAGCAAGAAGGAAGGGTGCTCTCCCACACAGAGGTGCGCCCAGACAGTTCATGGGACACGTGTGTGTGCACAAGCCAGAGTGTGCAGGAATACCCTGCCACACCACTGGCATGGCACTCTAAGGGGAGCTGAGGGACCCCTAAGCACTAACCCTTCTGGGCCAGGTCTAGGGCCGCCTTTGCCATCCCTCAGTGACAGACCCATGTCTGAGAACCAGGCCAGAGAGGCTTCCCAGAATGTACCCAGTATGGCAGGACCACCTCTGCTCCTGGTCCTGCCTCCAACTTCTCATTTGGCATCTTAAAATGGACACACTCTCAGCTTTCTCTGGGGTCCAGGGGCTCCCTTCACCCCTTGAGATTAACAGTCAACCCCTGCCTCCTCTAAGCCACTTACTATAATATTGACGTACTTTAGTATCAGTATTAGTGGCTGCTCCAGGCCCCAGAGTGGCTCCCACCACAGGGCTACCTTGATGCCATCCCCTCCCCAGACTCCCCAGCAATCTAACAACTAAAGGGGGAAGATGCCAGGTCTTCTGATAGGTCAGGGGCCATGCTGACCCAGGCCTGCAGGTCCTGCCCCACGGCATTGCTGTGTGGCCTGGGGTCGGGGGCAGGGGCATTTGCAGGCATCCGTGTCCCCCTCACATGCTCAGCTGACCCTGCAGGCCCTTGACCTTGGCCATGTTTGGTGCTTGTCCTTGTGTGTGGTGGGCACCAGCCAGGCCCTGTATGAAGCACTTTGTCACAGCTGTCTCACTGTCTGTAAGACTTTTCCCTGTGACAACAGCTGTGTGCCTGGCCCTGCCTGGGAGTTCATGATGGTCCCGCTTACGGGGCGAATTTTGTGCTGAGACAGCGTGCCAGGCTGAGGCGGGAGGAGCACAGCAGGCCAGGCCAGGTGTTCCGGGCGGCCCAGGGAACCGAGCCATCAGCATCTCCTTCCCACACGTGTCCTGAGGTCAGGATGAACTTGAGTCCAGCAGGGTCCCTGGGCCAGAGAGTTTCTGTGTCTGCAAAGCCTGGGCCATCCCTCCAGACTGAGGGGCAACCTGTAGTTGAGCGGGGATCTAAGGGGACCCAAATCCATACAGATGACCTCAGACTGGACCATACAGGTGACCTCAGACTGGTGAGGGGAGCCCCCTGGATGCCCCTTGGCCCACTCTGCCCTGGCAGTTCAGCCTGAAAAAAATGATCAACTGCTTCATATAGATCACCGTTTCTCTCCGGGTGAACGTCAGTTCAGTAAAACCCTGTTAACGTGGGCCTGGCTGTGACCACTAGAAGGCTGGCCAGGGGCCGGCCTGCAAAGCCAAGGGGCCTGGAAGGGAAATTGTAGGTGGGGGTCGGTGTGGGGGTGTTAAACCTACTTGAGTTAAACCTACTCACATTAGTTTCAAGTTGGTCCCTATGATGGCAAGCCAGGCACTTCCCGGAGCAGGTAGAGACCCCCATGGGCATCGGTATTAGACTTCCAGAAAAGCTTCGCACCTGGGGAGGTGTGCAGGAACTTAGGCGCTGCTGGAGAGGGAACAGCAGAGGGGCCAGACAGGGGCCCCAGGGGCCTGATGAGTGGCCTGAGAAGGGTGGGGCACAGCAGGGCCCGCTGGGACAGGTAGAGGGAGGCCTCCTTCACCTGGGGTGGCGGCCCCCAACCTTCCCGGCCTGGGAAGGGGCAGGGACGACCCAGGCAGCCAGGGGAGCCAGTGGGGCTGCAGGAGCACCCTCCCCTCAGCCGGTCCTGCCTGCCCTGCACCCCTTGCAGGCCCTTTTGGGGAAGGGGGTGGTGTGGGGCTCAGGGCTTTCAGCGGACCAAAGGGGCCAGCGATGCTGCGGCCCTGGAGCTCCTTGCCTGGCAGTAATTTGGGCCCCAGAGAAATATTGGCTGCCTTGGCTAACCGAATTATTCTTTCGGTTTGAGCCAGCTCCCCTTTTTGAGTCAGATCCGCCTGGGCCAGGAAAGCGCTTTCCGAAACCCCCTGCCTGGTCCTCCCGGGGGGCCGCGGCCGGGGATCTGCTCCGGTGGGTGCACTAACAGCTCCCCTCTCCCGCCTCCCCCCTTCTCCCCTCCCCGCCTCGCCACAACCCCCCCCCTCCCAGTCCAGGGTATCAGGACCCCGATCCACACGAGCCCCGCCCCCCGCCTCGCAGGGACGGCCCTCCCTTCCCCCCACCCATAGCCCCCACTCCCCATCCCCCACCCCACCCCGCCGCGCTCGGGAGCCGGTGCGGGGCCAGGCGACTTTTCCGCAGTGCGCCGCCCGCAGGGGTCGTTGAGGACGGGGTGGGGGCTTGGTCGACCCAGCACGTGCTTAAGTCACCAAAATAGAAAAAGAAAAATGCTTGGAAAGAATTTGATATTTCCCAGCGAGCATCGAAATTGCCGTTACGGGAAAAGGCAAAGTCTTGCGGGACTTCCTCATGCTAATTTAACCGTCCGAAGTTGTTTTTATTTCCAATTATGTAGGGGGGATGGGTTTCAGGATTTTTTAAGGGTTTAGTAACCCCCAACAATCCCTGGGGCCCTCAGTGCCTCTCCAGGACACCCTGATATCTTGGAGGCCCCATTTCAAATCCCTGGGGTCCCAGGGCTGCCCAGCTGTTATTTTGCAGAATGTGTCTCACAGAATGTCGCTAGCAGTTCTGCTTACTGCTCCTGCCACTGACTCACAAGGGGCGGTGGGGATTTTTGAGCTGTTTCAACACTTACCCAGAATATTAGCAGTTTCATGCAGCCCTTGTTTATTTAAAAAAAAATTAAAAAGCCCCAAAGCCAACAAAACATGACACATGCATACAGAAGGAGGGAAGGTGGAGTGGGCAGGGGCCGTCCAGGGCCAAAGAGCTGATCTGCTGCGTTGGAGCCGGATCTGGAACTCAGGTTTCCTGGCCCCCTCCCACTCCCCCAGCCCTGGCCCCTCCATGCCTTCTGTTTTGCCCAGGGCTGTGGAAAAGAACTAATATTTAAGGAGCGCTCCTCCCACTGGGCACATCTCTAAGCACTTAATATGAAATAGCTCCTCTGATGCCAGTAACTGCACTAGGAGGGCAGAGAGCTGTTTTTATGCCATCCCCATCTTATAGATGAGGAGACTGAGCATGGGACTCTGAGCTCCCTGGGATACTGAGATCCAGCTGCCTTGAGTGGAGTCCAAGACCCAGGTCCTGCTCACCGCTCCCACTTAGGATCCAGCAGCAGCAGGGATGCCCAGCAGAGGGGTTCTGGTTGGGTGTGATGACTCGCGCCTATAATCCCAGCACTTTGGGAGGCTGAGCTGGGAGAATTGCTTGAGGCCAGGAGTTTGAGACCAGCCTGGGTAACATAGTGAGACCCTGTCGAAAGAAAAGAAAAGAAAGAAAGAAAGAGAGAGAGAAAGAAAGAAAGAAAGAAAGAAAGAAAGAAAGAAAGAAAGAAAGAAAGAAAGAAAGAAAGAAGGAAGGAAAGAAAGAAAGCCAGTCGTGGTGGCTCACGCCTGTAATCCTAGCACTCTGGGAGGCTGAGGAGGGAGGATCGTTTGAGCTCAGGAGTTCGAGACCAGCCTGAGCAAGAGCAAGACCCTGTCTCTACTAAAAAAATGGAAAGAAATTAGCTGGACAACTAAAAATATATACATATAAAATTAGCCGGGCATCGTGGCACATGCCTGTAGTCCCAGCTACTCGGGAGGCTGAGGCAAAAGGATCGCTTGAGCCCAGGAGTTTGAGGTTGCTGTGAGCTGGGTTGATGCCACGGCACTCTAGCCCGGACAACAGAGTGAGACTCTGTCTCAATAAAAAAAAAAAAGAAAGAAAGGAAGGAAGGAAGAAAGGGGCTCTGACCTGAACTGCAAACCTGGGGCCAGAGGGATGGCATGACCACCAGGCCTGCAGAGTCACCCAGCCCTAGGACTCTAGGGAGAAGGGAATGTGTGTGAACTCTGAGCCCAAATATCACAGCATTGTCTACCTTTAACAATTAAGAAGTGCTGCCCATGGGGAAGGGCTGGAGGGGGCGTGGGGAGAGAGGCAGGGAGTAGGGGGGTGTGGAAGTGGGTATCCTGCCTCTTCTTCCTCCTTCCTCTTCTTACATGCCCTTCATTCTCTGTCTGTGAATCTTCACTGAGCACCTACTATGCGCCTGCCCTCTGTAGGCTCTTACTTCTTCTTGTTCCTTCCCAATTTCTTTATTTATCAACTCTAAGATCTTTTGAGGCTACTGTGGGACCTTGGACAAGTCCCTTCCCACTCAGAACCTGAGCTTTCCTCTTCTGGAAGGGCAGTGCCTGGGCGCTGCAGCCCTGCCAGCAGCATGGTGTGGCGATAGTAAGGGCCACTCCTCACTGGGGAATAGAGGCTCAGTAGCTGCGGGCCAGTACACAGGGCATGGGACTAACCACAGCAGCACCAGTGTGGCAAATGCCACAGCAGAGGCATGTACTGGGAGCTCTGGAGGACGTGGATATCTGCTTCTGGTGGAGCCTTGAAGGATGAGCAGTAGTTCACGAGGTGGATGTGGCAGGAACCACCGAGCTGGGGAAGAGCACTCTAGGCACAGAGGGAACAGCACGTGCACGCTCAGTGTCAGGAACAGAGCATGGGGCATGGGGAGGACAGCTCTCCCCGTGTGGCTGTATTGCCCAATTTGTCAGGGAGGGTGGATGCTAAGCTACCATCATGCCCAGAGCTGTCCTCGCCCCATGCCCAATGCTCAGAGAAGCCCCTCCATGCAGCCCTCTGCCTTAGCTCTGGCTGGTACCACTCAGGCAGGCCTGGAAGAGCCTGCTGAAGCCAAGGTGGGAGAGAACGCAGTTTTGACAGAGCAAAGTCCCCTAGGCCAGCCCCATGGCTGAAGATACCATGGCACAAGTGGGCAGCTAGGGAGAGGGTGGCGGGAAAGACAACCATCTGTCCCCTTCAGGGTGTCCAAGGTAGGCCAGGGTGGTGCCCCAGATGTGGGGAAGAAGCCTCAGGGGCTTGCAGGCTCTCTGATGAGTCACAGTGTGTACATATGTGTGAGCTGTGGGCTCCTCTGCACGCCAGACCCACACAGATGCACAGGTGTATGTACGCAGGTTGCACACTTGCTCCTGGGCACGCAGCAGTAGAAAGGCTGCACAGTGGGTGTGGGGAGAATGCGAGCTCTCGGTCGGCAGAGGGGAGAGGAAGGTGGGCTTGAGGTGTAAACAGGACCATTTAGACCTGGGTTCACCTTGGATTCTCCCTGCCAGGTGCTGAGGAAAACAAACATTGTTGGGATGTCAGGAAGGAGGGCAGGCCCCACTGGTGGCAGCTGCTGGGTGGGTAATACCAAGATGATGAAAGCAGAGGCCTGGCCTTCGGGTCTGGGATGCGGTATGGGGAGCCGTGGAGAGAGTATGAAACGTCTAAGGGATCCTGAGTTCTTGGAGCCAACGGACCCCAGACCACTGCAAGCATAATAGCTTTAGTTTTCATATTTGCAAAGTCCCAAGAGTTCATTTGGAGAGCAGGAATTAGAGCAGTCC